>SNQJ01S0038836.1:38338-67392 GCA_010110895.2 Picea sitchensis | reverse complement strand
AAAAGGGATTTCCAACAACCTTGCCATAAGACTGTGGATCAAAAGATTGAACCAAGAAACGATTCCTAGAGGGCAATGGTTCAGTGGCAGTGAGTGAAAAAGGAGGCTCCTTGAAATCAGATTGAGTCCTCCTAGTATCGACTGGATCACCAATGAGATCCCCTTCATCTTGAAGAGTAGTCTGTGCCCACTTGGGCCTCTGGTCTGGCTTTGTAACTACATCTGGATGATTTGAATCTACATATGACTGTACTGAGTATGAATATGAATCATCTGAGTCCTCTGAATCAGAAATCACATCTGAAGAAGAGTCAACATGTGCATTCTCATCATCTCAAACAGGTGGAAGAGTGAAGGTGTCTGCATTTGGCTGTTGAGGTACATGCGAGACACATTTCTTGAATTGGACACTACGCTCAATGATGAGCCGGTCTGAGGAAAGATCAATAAGATGATAACCCTTCACAATGTTAGGGTATCCAACAAAAATGCACTGAGTGCTCTATGGATCAAGTGCCTTCCTCTTTTCAGAGGGAATCCGGGCCCATGCACGTGAACCAAAAATGAGAAAGTGGGTCACTTCCAGTTTGAGGCCACTCCAAGCCTCATAGAGGGTATTATCCTTGAAAAATCTATGGGGATATTTGTTTTGGATGTATGTTTCACAGTTAAGTTCTTCGACCCATAGTTTTAGTGGTAGTGACTTTGCATGCAGCATGCAAGATGCCATCTCCTTTAGAGATCTGTTTTTCCGCTCAACCACTCCATTTTTCTGCGGAGTGTAGGGAACTGTATGCTGCAACTGAATCCTTGGCTCATGGAAAATATTATGGATCTCATGATTTACATACTCTCCTCCATTATCAGTTCAGAGGACTTTGATCTTCTTTCCGGACTATGTCTCAACTAGGGCTTTGAAATCTTTGAGGTGTTGAAAGACCTCATATTTTTTCCTAAGAAAGTAGATCCATGTAAAACGTGAGAAATCTTCATAAAAAATGAGAACCCTCACTTTTATAATCAATGGATGCAAAAAAGGACCCATGAGGTCACTGTGGATCAGATCTAAAGGTGCATAATCTCGCTGAGACTTTTCTTTGTCGAATTTCTCTTGAGGGTGTTTTCCGAGAAAACATCCCTCACATAATCCCTTGGAGAAATGGATGTCTGGTAGGCCATCAACTAATTTGTGCTTGCTAAGATGTTGCATGTATCTGAAATTCAAATGTCCAAACCTTTCATTCCATATCCTATTACTTTCATCAACATGAGTAAGCAGTAAAGCAAAATCAGGTTCAATGAATTCAAAAAAAGTATACAATCTATACTAATGATTTACCTCACTGGTAGCAACCCTGGAGTTGGTTTCCATGTCATAGATGTCCATAGAATTTGGTGTGAATATTAATTTCTTTTCGGTGCCAGAAGTCATCATCTGATACATGGAGAGAAGGTTGACAAAAAGCTTGGGAACATGCAACACATTCTCGAAGATTCCATTGGTGAGTTCAATCCTTCCTTTGCCGGTGACTTCGACAAAAGAGTTGTACCCCATCAGAATAGGAGGACCTTTGCATGAATCCAATGAAGAATACATTGCTTCTGAGGAAACCATGTGATGTGATTCTCCTGAATCTACGATCCAAGTATCGGGAGAGGAGTTGATGGCAATCAAGGCATGGCTAGAATTTCCTTTCTTGGAATTTAGATCTTCTGGCTTCTTCGTCTTTGCACCCTCGTGGATGCGATCTCAAAGGTTGTTTTGTTGAAGTATTCGAGACATCAAATCTATTTTTTTTTTCATGCATGCCGATTCCGAATGGAATCCTTTGTGACATTATGTGCATTTCTCCCCTTTTATTCCCTTTCCCCCTTTGCATCTAGAGGCATCGGTGAAGGGTTTTGTGTACCCTTCCTTCTTTGGATGTGCATGAGATTTCTGTTTTTCTTTATCTTTAGATTTATGATATTTGTGGCTACCATCATGCACAATGAGTGCATGTGTCCTTGGGCCTTTGATTGTGCCCATGTTGATGACCTTGGTTTTCTCTTGTGTCATGGATTTGATAAAGTCCTAAAGAGAAGGAATCTTCTAGGTGGATCTAGAGGAGAATTTGAAAGTATGGAATTTGGATACAAATACAGAGAATTCAGGACCAATCTTGGAGAGAATAATAAGAACCATTTGTTTCTCCTCCATCGATTTATCAACCCTGGAAGCTTTGAGTTGCGATAGTAAATCCTTGAATTTTGTAAAGAAATATTGGATATTGTCGAATCTTTTTGGATCCAATGTGAGCACCTCCACCTCTAGCATGTGTCCCCTCATCTCATATTTTTTTCCAAAGATCCCTTCCAAGGTTTTCCAGGCTTCATTGGGAGTCTTATAGGAAGATATGTGAAAAAGGAGATCGAGAGAAATAAGACTGCAAATTGTTCCGAGTGACTCATCCATGCGATTTAAGTACTTGAATTTTTCTATGGCTGATGTCGACTCTGTATCTGTATTCATGGTTAACATGTACAACCCTCTAGATCGGATATGTATGGCTATTTTCTCCTTCCATGGAAAATAGTTGTAATGTGTAAGAATTAATTCTCTTTGGAATTCCATCTTTGTGCTGTCTTCAATCGTTTGTACCTGCAAAAAACATTGGTGTAGATTTTGCTTAGTAGTCTGTCATCTCTAATACCATGTAAATGTGTTGAACCTTCACAGAATAGATCTAGATAAGAAATAATACACACATTTGCAGATATAATTGGAGAAATAAAAAGAAAGAGAGAAAGAATGAAATAATTCTAATTAACTATTGTGAATAATGAATAATTTACACATGATATACTCTGTATAACTCAATGAGTTTGACTGGAGGATAACCAATGCGCCATAATGGTGGTATAGAGTGAGATGGACACACACCGGTAGTTATGGGAGTGAAATTCCATCTAGTCTAGTCTCTCAAGCAGTTACAGGAGTGAACTGCCACCTAGTTGAGTTAACTAGTCAAGTAGTCTTCAGTTAACTGACTGAACAAAGAGTAGTGAGGAGTTAACTTAGGGAATCTAGGATAATGCGCCACTCTGGTGATGATACCAAGGAAAAATCGAATTAGCATGGTGATGATCCCAATTTTGCATGGTGACAAAACCAATGCAGCATCTAAACTCAACTCAACTAGTCAAACTGAAGTGTCAACTGAAAGAGAATATTCTCCAGGTGGAATATTCTCCCCTAAATTATAGGAGACTGGATAATGACTAATTATGACTAAAAAACAAGGAAACACCTTAGGAAAAAGAAATCCTAGGTGTGTGTGAAGTAACTCCAACATGCTTAAGACATTTGGGCATGGGGTTCATGACATACAAGGGTTCATATTGTCTCATTTCTTGGTGCCTTTGTAGAGGGTGTGTTTCACCTTCATTTTCAATGCATCCTTTTTCTAAGCCCATTTATTTCCATTTTTTTTTTAGATGTTTCCGGGTTGAAGCCAAGGTGGGGATTCTACCTAAGCATGAAAAACATTTCCCACCTTGACCCTACCCTAGATACATTATGCTTCCCCAAGTTGAATATAATGTGTGGGACTTCTACCTAAGCATGAAAAACATTTCCCACACATGATCTACCTTGGTTGGAATTTTTATATTGTTATATTTTCACAAGTCCCGTCGATTTTTTATGAGAGACATTTTATTTTCCTTGGGATCCCTGGGTGAACATATAAAAGGTTTATGATTGAATTTTATCTTTTTCCAGCTACAAACCTCTGGGCCTTCATCCCCTTCTTACCATGAAATGAGGTACAATCCATTCTTGAGTCAATGCACCTGAAAATCCCAAAAGATAAAGAGACGGACAAGGGGTGAAGTGATGAAAAATGGTAAGTATGATTAGGAATGACATGATGATTTTTCAAGGAGACCTCCCAGTAGAAAACCATCCCTAAGGGTGACCACTTACTAGGGTGCAATTTCAACCACCAAGGTGAAATAGGGAAAAGAGAATAACTTTCGAGAAAATTGTCTATAATCAAAAGCATATTTAAATACAACATACTCAAATACTTGAAATATTAAAGTGACACTTACCACAATACATGATTTGTACCTCATGGAGAAAGTCCCATCATCTTCTGGAAGCAAGATGATGTGGGGGATGTCGTCATCATGAATCCAGGAATTGTGGTGGTGAAGTGGGTCTCTGTCTGTGCATGTGGATGTTGTGAGTCATTTGTCTCTTGGTAATCCATGTATGCAACCTGAGGGCTAGAGACACCATCTCCTTAGTTATCCTTAGAAATTTGGGATAACATTAACTAAATATACATTGGAACAAGTTAATCTTAACTAATTCCTAAGTGTCTAAATATCCTAACATCAAAGTGATTCCATGCGAGTGGAACCATGGTAAGTTTTATTGTACCGCCATTCTACTAGGGATAACCATTGAACCCATTGGTACTATATTTTGGAAGTAAATCACCTCAAATATGATTACAAACATATGTTGAAATATTTATCTTGACAATCCATTCGAGGGTGATAGGTAGTGCTAAGATGCAATTAAATGGATTTGAGAAACCATGCAATATTTATAGGGATGTTGGAGGGCACAAAAATGAGGATATTTGGAAAGACAATCAACCACAACCATGATGATGTATTTATTACCACATTTGGGTAACCCCATAATGAAGTACATAGAAATGTCTATCCATGTAGTATACATAACAAGCAAATTTTGTAGTTCTCCTGGTGTTTTCACTATTTATCCCTCATGTCATTGACAAAGATCACATTCAACCACAAAAGTGTGGATTCCCTTCTTCATGCCTTCCTAAAAGAATGAACAAACTTGATTCCTTCATATGTTTTATGAAATCCAAAATGACCTTTTGTTGGTGATGAATGGAGTTCAAATAACACATTAGATTTAAAGTTGGATTGTTTGATCAAAGAGAACTACCCTTTATAGTATATCTCATTATCCTACCAAGTGTAGCCCTGAGGTGCATTGAAATTTTGTTGAATTTGTTGGATAATGATGGTAGTCTTGGGATTTTTGAACCATTTATTATGGAATTCATTCAAACAATTTGATATGATGAAGGAGAGTGAAAAGGGGGACCCTTCCACTTCATATGAATTTTGGGAGAGAGAATCAACTATCGCATTCTAGTCTCCCTTATTGCAAATGATCTCATAATAATATAATAACATGTTGGTAACCCATTTATGTTTCTCAGGGGATGAAATCCTTTTCTCTAGAAGGTATCTGAGGCTGCAATGAATAATTTTAATCTAGAAATGTTTCCCAAGCAAGTAGGAACGTTAGATATACATAACACACAAGATAACCAAAATTTGTTTTTGAATGCCATCCTAGCTGCTGGCCCTAATGCTAGCATTGGGCTTGAGGGCACTACACCTCCTTATAATCCATTTTCGTTTGGTGGTTCTCAAATCCCTCAAACGAATCCTAATATGGGAGGCATTCCTACTTTTAACCCTGGGTCTAATCCTCTTGCTTTTGGGTGTAACAACCAACATGGCGGAAAAGATTTTTCTCAAGTTCCATCCTACACCCATACCTCCTAAGTGTCGATTCTGACCAACATGTTTGGCATGAAGAATCCACCTCTATCATCTATATTCACACCTTGAGGAGGTCAGTTTCACACTTTGGGCAACCCCCAACCCTGATCCAATCCGGCCAGGGGAAACTTTTATAACCCCCATCAAGACATTCCTACTGGAATGATGCCCAAACAACCTTTTATGAATCAGCCCGGAGGAGGGTCTTACAATCCTAGACAGGGACATGGTGTTTACCGAAACCCTGGACGGGTTGCAGTTCCTCAAAAACAATCTTTCCAGGGAGCTTGGGGCCAGATGCCACAACCCCGTCTCCCTTTTCTGGCCACGCTTAATCTGCCAGACTTTTCTAAGTTGATGAATGATCCGATGAGTCATGATCCTACATGGCCCCCCATCCCCACCAATCTTCCTTCGGACATTCTGAAATTCGAAGGTAAGAATGGCAAGGATCATGGTGATCACATTACTACCTTTCAACTATGGTGCTCCTCGAATTCCCTTAATGACGATTCCATTCGGTTAAGATTATTTCAATGAACCCTCATTGGGGTCGCTGTGAAATTGTATATCGAGCTACCTAGGGGGGAATATAGGACCTTTAGTTAGATGGTGTTAGTATTCCTTAACCAATTCTAGTTGCCAGTTCGTTACGACGATGGACTAGAACTTCTATCGACTTTATGATAGGACACAACCACTCATATCTCGGATCATATCTAGGAGTGGCATTAACGAAAGAGGTTGATTAAGACCTCCATACCCCCAACCTTTATTTTAGAATGGTTTCTCAAGTCGTTGCAGCCTCCTATCTCAAAGGATGTTGCTACATCTGGGGTTACCACTGAGGAATAAGATATCTACAAAGCCCAACAATTATATCTTATATACGCTTAGTCTGGGGTGTTATACCAAATTCTTTCAGATGCACCACGGTCAAATTATGACTCTAGAAAAAAGCCCAGACTCAGTGGCAAGCCATTTGAAGGAGTTGTCTCTAAACTAGTCTGCAGGAGGGCCAACCACGTGTGTGTCATCCAACCCCAGTCAGTCAATGGATGTAGATTCAATGCAATTGTCGACTGGCCCAAAAGGTAACTAGCAACCAAGCGAGAATAAGAAGAAAGGATGTAATAATCGTAAGGGTGGGAAAAATAATAATAAACCCAAGGACAATGGTAATAATGAGAAGATGAATAATAATGCTGGAGAGGGAAAGAGAGAAAGACATAAGGTGAAATTTCCTTGTAAGCTTTGCACATACGATCACCTTACCTATTTATTCCCCAAACTTGTGGAAGTTGTGAGGATATTATTTCTACCGCCCGCCGTGTTGACGAATCCTTTCCCACATAACCAACACATGGCCTTGAGCTCCTCAAACGTCGGAAATGCAGCTGGTGGGAGTCAAAACCCGTCGTTGCAAGATGATGACCATTTGTGTATCAATATGGTCGATGTGAAAGTTCACGTAGCCACTAGATCTCGAGATTATAGTTTGTCACAGGATATACCTGGTCTAGAATCTCCTCCTCCTCCATCGAAGATGAATTTATAGATTGAAAAACCAGAGACACTGCCTCGTATTCCAAAAGGAGTACTCAAGTGCTCTACCCACAATCCAAATGCTAGAGCCTCCTAGAACTACTTTATTGTTGTCGACCTAGTTCAAGACCCTTGTGCAATGTCGGATTTGGAGGTACTCCAGATGTGTACTTCACAGAGGAATGCCTTACTATCTGCGTTAGGAGCTCTAGAACCCAGTGGCTCAAAATTTATCAAGTTTGATGTTATTCCAAATCCACGCGGGGTACTCAAAGTATACCATCAAACGCACAGTTGTTGATGAAGGCACTACCACTTGTGTGATGTCCCTAATATGTTGGAAATCTCTCGGTTCTCTAACTCTTTCCAAGTCATTGAACATGTTGACTGCTTTTTACGGTCATTCCTTCTGCCCTCATGATATTCTTCCTGCATTTTCAGTCCAGTTAGGTGGGAATATGGTAGAGGTGGAGTGGAGGTAGTTGATGTGCTTCTTGATTATAACTTGTTATTAGGACACAATTAGACCTATGCTATGGTCTCCATCATATCATCCATCTTCCGTACTCTTTTTTTTCCTCATGAAGGGAGGATCGTGATGATTGACCAGTTATCCTTTGTGTATGCTAGTCCCAATGCATCTGTTGGACCGTCAATCCCCATGATCAACAATTCTCAACCGGAAACTGAGAATATCGGTGCCAAAATGTATTCTTCCCTTATGGGTACTTTCGAATTCATGTCACCGATTCACCACGTTTACACCATGTCCAATAGGCCCGTTTTGACAGAGAGGTCCATTCCTTTCTGCACTTCCTATTTTAGTGATCCATGGACCCGACCTTCCCTGACTTCGTCTTATGAAGGTCAGTCACATGTTGTAATGGCCATGCCACTATCAGCGGCAAATATTGCGTATCAAGCTGTTCTTGACTCTTCTGCCGATCCTGATCCTGATATCTCGCTGATAGGCGAGGAGGATCTCGTTCTTATTCCCTTGTGGGCCACTTTGTTGTCTTGTTCAAATGAATACCTCGATGATACTTTTCCCTCTGATGAAGCTATCATCAAATCCATGAATGGTTCTGACAAACCTTGGGATGATATGCATCGTCAGTCTTATTTTCTCCCAGAGCTTGAAAGAATTGATCAAGAAGACTTTCGATCTACTTTGAGTGACATAATTGGTCACACCATAGTTCCACTTGATACGCACAACATTTATGCTGAAGGAAATATGTCGAGTATTTCTCCCACCATCACGATCGATATCTCTTGTACCCCTGGAAAGATAGAAAATGTACACATTGGTGCAAATTGTTCGCCAGAAGAAATCCTGATCTACATTGAACTCTTCAAAGAATTTCGAGATGTATTTTCTTGGTCATATGAAGAGATGCCAAGAATCGACCCTTGTATTGTCGAGCATGATATTAAAACTTATCCAGATGATAAAACTATTCGACAACATCTTAGAGCTGTCAATTCATGGAAGGCCCCTAATATTAAGGCAAAGGTGGAGAAGCTAATTAATGTTGCCTTCATCTACCTGGTTCCCTTGACTGAGTGGGTATCCAATCTTGTTCCTATGAATAAGAAGCAAGGAACCATCTGTGTATGCATGGAATTTCACAACTTGAAAAAATCTTGTCCTAAAGACAACTTCCCGACACCTTTCATCAACTAGATTTTCAACGAGTGTGCGGGAAGTGAAGTGTTTTATTTTATGGACAGATTTTTAGGGTATAACCAAATTCAAATTAAACCTGAGGATCAACACAAGACGACATTTTTTTTTCCTTGGGGTACTTTTTCATACTGGAAAATGCCTTTTGGCCTTAAAAACACTAGAGCAACCTTCCAACGTGCTATGACCTTCACTTTTCACGATATTAAGCATATAGTCGAAGCTTACCTTGATGATCTCGCTGCTCACCCTCATAAGAGAGTGGATCACTCTATGCACCTTCGTCTTGTTTTTGAAAGATTCTATTACTATAGAATCCGGTTGAACCCTCATAAGTGCATCTTTTGCATTAGGTCTGGTCTTATTTTGGGATTTCTGGCTTCCGATATTGGGATCATGGTAGATCCATTAAAGGTTGAGGCAATACTTCAATTTCCTCCCCCATGCACTATTAGACAACTTCAATGTTTACAAGGGAAAGCTAAATTTTTACATCGGTTTATAGTAAACTATGCCAATATCACTAAGGGTTTCATGCGTATTTTGAAGAAGGACACCCCTTTTATTTGGGATGAACGATCCCAGGAGTCCTTCAATGCTTTGAATAAATCCTTGGTATCGACGCCTCTGCTGAAGTCTCCTGACTACAATAGGGATTACTTGCTTTATATCACCGCATCCAAGGAGACGATTGGTATGGTTTTGGTTCAGGAGGATGATGAGATCCACAATCATGTCATCTACTATCTTAGTCGAAACTTAGTCAGACTCGAGCTTAATTATTCTCACGTTGAAAAGCTAGCTTTGGCTACCGTTCATGTAGTCCAACGTTTATGTCATTATAGATTTCTTTGCAACACTACTGTGTTTGTTGATGTCAATCCATTTCAATATGTCCTTACCAGGTGTATTATAGGGGGGAAATGTAATAAATGGAGTGTCATTTTACAAGAATTTGATCTCGATTTCTCTTCTGCGAAATCCAATAAATCACTAGTCTTCACAGAGTTAATATCCTACTTTACACGATTAGATGAGGATGTTATCCATGTTGATTTGTTTTCATATGAAAAAAAAATTCTTGTCTCATTGTCCGATCCCTGGTATGGAGACATTGTTCTCTATCTTCAAACTTTGAAGTTCCCTCAACATCTCTCGCAAGATGATCGACAATGTGTAATATACAAAGATAATAATTATACTATCGTTGGTGAGACTTTGTATCACAGAGGAATAGACAATATATTACATCATTGTTTAACTCTCGGGGAAGCCGAGTTAGTCCTAAAAAATTGCCATAGTGGGGCTTGTGGTGGTCATCTATCCAGGCTTGTGACAACCCAAAAACTTTTGCGAGCCAATTATTTTTGGCCTTTTATCTTTAAATATTTCATTGAAGTGGTTAAGAAGTGTCACCCTTGCCAGGTGTTCACTCAGAAAATGCGCTCGCATCCAAACCCTCTTCACCCAGTCATTACCGTCGGTCCCTTCACTAAGTGGGGGGTGGACTTCATGGATTGCAACCCAACTTCGGCTGGGGGGAATCAACACATTATCGTGGCCTTCGACTAATTTACTAGGTGGGATGAGGCCATGCCTACAGTTGAATCCGACGGGAAGAATGACACCTTCTTTGTATTCAACCAAATTATCGCCCGATTTGGTATCCCGAGTGAGATTGCACTGATCATGGAAGTCACTTTTAGAACAAAATGTTTGAAGAAATAACATCTAAGATGGGTTTTAGACATGGTCATTCTTATCCTTATTTCCCCTAGGAAAATGGACAAGTATAGGCCATCAACATGTCTCTCAAGGCCATTTTTCAGAAAACTGTCATCTAGAGTAAGTTCGACAGGCACATTATGCTATACCCCGCACTCTGGGCATACTGAACCCCGGTCAAGACTGCCACCGGATTTTCCCCTTTCTATTTAGTACACGGTGTGGAGTCGATATTACTTATTGAATGAAAAATCCCTTCTCTTAAGTTGGCAGTCGCTCTCCTACCTGACACTTCCGATATCGAGTGACTCCTTGTACACCTAGAGAGTCTTGACAAGCAGCGTCAAGATGCCTCTACGACTATCGAGGCAAACAAAAGACGTTTCAAGGTCCAATATGATAAGTCTGTCTGTCCTCGGTTGTACACCAAGGGTGAATTGGTCCTCTTGTATGATCAAGACAAAGAACCATTGGGGGAAAACAAGTTTAAACCCATGTGGCATGGTCCCTATATCTTGCGAAGTGTCTTATAAAAAAGAGCCTATGAGTTAGAATACTATGAAGGGAATATGTTGGTCGAGCCCAGGTATGGGCTCTACTTGAAAATATATTATGCTTGAGCCCCAATATTGGGTGGAACTCTTTGTATACTAATGTAATTTAGTGTATATATCTTTTCCCTTTCTTTTCGTCTTCATATTGCTTATCGAAATTTCCCTTGGTTGGAAGATGTTAATGGAGTCTTCGGTCTACTTAGGATTCACAGATAGAGCCAGTCGTCATACACAAAAATTGACTTCCATCGCTTGGGTGGTTTACTCACCCGAAGCTCTAATGGTGTCTTCAGGTGGCATATTCCTAGGGCCATCCATGAATAATGTGGCTGAATATAGCGTCGTTATAGAACTTTTGTGTGATTCTATCTCACATGGTACTCGCTCTTTAGAGGTTCATCTGGATTCCTAGTTAGTAGTATGTTAGTTGAACGACAGTTACCATGTGCGTGATCCTACTTTACTCCGACGATTCCTAAGGGTACGTATTTTATAATGACAATTTGATTTTATTACTTATTATCACATTCCTAGGATTACTAATCATGTATTCGATGCTTATGTTAATTTTATTTTAGATTGGAATTTGTCACATAACTAAAGAAATGAAAACCATCTCATCAATGTGCACATTGTAAATATAAGTAAACCTGAAGATCCCTATTTTATATATATTTCAAAAAATATGGTGTTTATAGTACAAAATTGGGGCTAGCACCCTCAATACACATATACAACTGGTACTACAATATCCACGACATCTGCGCCTGGGCCACCGGATGTGTGTCATGGTAAAAAAATACGACATTTGTGAGACATCGAAAGAGTCGCATCCAAGCTTTGGGCACACTGACCACTTGCCGCTGCATGGATTTCGACAGATCCTCTACCTAAACCATCATAATCTTATGAGTCAAACGAGACAGGTTGCCCTGTACATTTTGAAGGACTCTCTCTTCTTCTCCTCCTACCACCTCATCTCCCCAGTGTCTCCGACGATGTTGGGGAAGCCTGTATAGTCGTCGTGGACCCAATTCTGTGTCACACAAGTGTCTAGTTAGTAGTTAAGCATCATCCAAAAATATTTTTGTTCTACTATACAAAAATACAAAAAAAATGAAATATTTAAAAACATTTGACATACTTATGTCGCCGTAGGTGGTCCCTGGTGGGAGTGGCATGCCAGGGTCCCCTCTAAAGTCAATCCTTGCATAGGGGTAGTCATCCAGAGCAATGACTTGTCACTGCCACCAGTAGAAGAAATCCTCATTATAGGGTGTGGGCACCCTACCTCTCCCCTGTCATCTCATTACCTTGGTCCACCATGCCATGGGTGGATCGTGAGGTCCTCTCGAAATAATCTCGACTCTAGGTCCCAAACTTGGAACCCACTCGAAGAAGAAACTGCATGATATAGAGGCGAACCCAAAGTTCCTCTTGCTTCCCTGTTTGCACTATGTCAACTGGCTCTTCATATTAGCCAGTAGTGAGGTACACCAATCATATATTGTGGGTCTCAAGCACTCTACAACATAGAACATGAGCGGCCTTGATTCCTAATGCATCGAGGTTGATCCTATGATCTTGTTTAACATGAGGACAACCATCTTGAGTTTGATATTGTTTATCACTCGGATAGGGAGTTGACTCCCAACCTTAGGAGTCCCTTCTACACAGTGAGCATCTATGTACTCCTCTATTTTCATTCCTCTCCCTGCTCCCCGTGATTTTAGGTTTACGACCTCACCCTGGCGCGGTAATCCAGTCAAAAAGTAGATATCCTCTACTTCAATCCTCAATGGTTGTCCATCGAGGTTGAAGCTTTCACTGTCAGGGTCCCAGTAATCCACAAGCATCTCAAGCAACCTCACCTGGGCCCTCATCCCTTTGAGTTCCCAAAATTTATATAAGCCACATATTTTCAAATCCATTTGAGCTCCTAGATCTCTGTCCACAACAACATCTACCTCCTCATGCTCCCTTTCCCTCCATTCTAGCACCATCCTTCCAGAGAAAAGTCAAATTTTGAGTTAGCAACCATAGAAATCCTTGATTACGGACTTGTACGCGAGCTTCTTCGTTTATAGTTGCATATAGGGATGAGTATATGTGCCATGTAATTTTCAAAGGCACCTATAACCTCATGTAGACACAACCCAATGAACGATATCCTACGTACACCGAGTTAGCCAATTTGTGCCCTAATTTACTTAAAATTTGAAACCTAATTTTAAAATTTAATCCACTAGAAAGGAAGAGGAGGGGAAGAGGAGTTACCTGGTTTATAGGGTTTCTGATTTTGTCGCCTGACGCTCCCGCAATCACCAGTTGAATATCAGAGATAATTTGGTCTAATTTTCACTATTTGGGTAAAAAGTCAAAATGACAGTAATTTTTGGTTTTGTTACTATTTATAACAATTTTTACCCACTTTCTTTAATTTTGAGTCATTTTTTCACCTAATGGAGTAATACAACAATGGATTGAGTTGGTTTTTGTAGTTTTCACCAGGGATTCTTGCAGATTTCAACATTATGTTGACCGTTCATAACCACGGGCAGGTATTTTCACTACCCAACATATATGATAGGTATCCATTCCATCATGAATTTTGCATTATCCTATAACTGTCTTTTTTATGCCTTAGGTGCGAACCTATTTGTTGTGACACAGAACGTCCCATCTGCTATAAGACGTGTCTTTATCAAGTGGTAGAGACTTACCAAACATGGGTCCCTAGTTAGATCCCCTACTTCATTTGCTGCCCATGCATAGATTTTTTCCATAGGACTCAGAAGCCCTTATAGTTAATACATGACTTTATGTTGAGCCTCATTTCTCACTCATAAAGATGTTTCCTCCTACCTAGAGGACTCCCAATCGAATTTACTTTAAGCTCTTTTCCAACTCGTCTTCAAAAAGAAAAAATATTGTCGAGTGAACTTGTCTCTTTCACACTCGTAAATTGGATTTGAAAGGACGTCTATTTGGCACAAGTTTATCCCCTTTTCAAACCAAGTAGACTAAATGTCATAAAAAAGGACATTTTTTGGTGTTAAGTTGTGATTKCATCTCATGCCCTTGCTTGCAGTGTTGAGCCTATAGCCAGTTATCTCTTTGCGTTATAAACTGTTTGCCTTAGTAGTTTTTCATCCTCAACCAAGCAGAGACTCATTTATATCCTTCGCAATTTGATACCCTATGCCTAGGAGGRAACATTCCCCCAAGTGTCCATCTCCCGCATGAATCTCCTTGCATTGAACATAGGTATGTCCCACTACTAGAACTAGTTTTGCTTACCTGAGACACTTGTTTCCTCCTCTGTATCATAACATTCATTTGTCTATGAAAAACCAAAAAAATATGGGCGGGAAGGGAGTATTATCTTATATTGGAAGCAGCCATGTCGCCTTTGAACAAAGCACAAAGTTATTGGGTCCATTGTTCACCATAATTTTGGGTTTAGCATGGCCTTAGGAAGTTGATCTCGTTACAGAGTCTTCTCTACCGACTGGTTACTCTTCCAATCCCTATGAAGAATATCCTTGATGCCTCCTGCATCTCATGGTTTCATCATCGAGTCTATGTTGTCGGAGTCTTCCATATATCTCATGCTCTTGTTCAAAGGAATTCTATCAAGCTGTGTCAAACATTCCTCAGATCTCTTGACTTTTCATGTCATCCATACCCTCAGTTTGTCTCAGAATCGCATGATATTGTAGTCCTATCATGCACCTTGGTCCTACTTTCATCATTGGTAGGTAACCTTGAACCCAACAGTTGACATTTCATCACTGGTCATTGACTGGGTGGTTCCTTGTGTTCGAAGGCATGATATCTATTAACACATTGGGATTCGTGCAGTGTCTTGGATGCCATTAGCCTTATTGGTGGTTTCCTTGTCTTTGTCAGCAGTTATCCATATTGGATGCTATTCATAGGTTATTTTTCGTGTGCCGCTTACACTTGGAACACGTGAAAGACACACAGGGTTGTTGGTTCGTGAACATGTTATTTGTCCAATTTCCTCCAAATCATGATGCTTCTGCTTTGTCCCTCATGCTAGATGATGAGAGATGCCTTAATGCTCTCCTTTCAGTGGGTATCCTTCCATTGAATTTAGCTCATCTATTCTGGAAATGAGACCTAGAGTCTTATGAGTACCTTGAGGATTGCAGTCATTAGTGGTAGGTTCTCTCACCATTGATGGTTGGGAATACATCAATGTGTCGTGATCAATGGATTATTTAGGTGTTTGACACCGACTCCTTTATTCACACTTGTAAGAATGTACTCGGTGCCTTGATACCTACTTTCATTATCGGTAGGTTGTCTCACATTTTTTAACGATATACCTCAATGACCGGTAATCAAATGATGTCTCATTGTGTTTGACCTCAACTCCTTTATTCACATTATGTTGAATTTCACCTTTGGAATATTGTGTAGAAGACTTGAAGACATTAGTATGTGGCCACAACTTTCCTGAGCTATTGCTTCCTTTTCATTGGACCAATACCTATATGACTTCAATGATCGTGGG
Organism: Picea sitchensis; assembly: GCA_010110895.2. Classification (NCBI taxonomy): domain Eukaryota; kingdom Viridiplantae; phylum Streptophyta; class Pinopsida; order Pinales; family Pinaceae; genus Picea; species Picea sitchensis. Next base: position 51,737 of record SNQJ01S0038836.1, on the reverse strand, counting down.
AGATCATATTTTACTCCATTGTATACATATATCTTCAGATTGGTTTTGAGACTAGTTCTACTAGGCCTTGTTCGTGACTATGACATCCTTTGGCATGTAACCACATTTTTATTTGCTTATTCATGGCCACGAACAATTGTTTGGTATATTTTCACATGGATCTGCAGTGTAATTCAAATTGACAGCCATGTATGCAAAGTTAGTGCAGAATGTAATAAGAAACCAGCTCGTCTAGCTGGTTCCCCATCACTCCACTTCTAGGTTGCTTATAATGTATTTCGTCCATCACAAATACTCCTATGACCTCACACATTAGGGGGCATCTGTTATAGAAATATTTTCCTCACCTTATGCAATCTTGCACATAAGGCCTTTTCCCATTTCCCTATGTAGACTTATCATCCATGTTTGTAAATCCCAGAGTTAAAAATACATATTTTTCCACATGTATGCACCTTGCCTACTATACAACATGCGTATACGCAGGTTGTGCCACTACAACCTGCATACATCAGGATTTGTGCCAAAAAATGAAAAATGGAGTCAGGTTTCCATGTCACAATAGGAGATCTGTGATCCTTGGCCTTCCATATACTGGAAACGTTCTGACTCGGCCTTTCAATTCCATTTGAAGGCTATAAATGGGCCAATTTCGATCTATGGAAAAGAGGAGAAATAATTCAAATTTGAGAGCAAAGTTACTCTCGAGAAATTATTTACTTCATATTGAGTCTGCATCCCTTTGTCCTTTAAGTTTGAACATAGTGTTCAACCCCCAAGATCTTCCCTTATTTGATTGAGAACTTCATTGTCTCTCTTTTATGAGCTTGCCTTTGGTGGAGGATTGAAGTGGTGGAGGCCCAGTTGGAAGGAACTTGGTTTCTTGGTTTTGAACTATGTCGACACATAAGTTTGTAACATTTTCACTTCTTCTGATCATATATTAATAGAAATACTCTTTTCCCGTCCAATTGATATTTTGAAAATATTGGAATTATTATTCCATGGGTGTATTTGTCATGTTTATTAATGGATTATGCTATTGAATGTGCTAACATCATATAATATCACCATATGCTTTCTTTGCTTGGTTGTTGAGGAATAGTTGCAGGTATATTGCTTTGGGTCAAGTGATCAAAGGTGGACTTCATCAAATGTCTGGATGAGGTAGGCCTTTTATCTCATCTTGCTAGCATATTTTTTTACATAGAATACTTGAGAATATAGTTGATTTCTGTAGTCATTTCCGTCTGTTGTGGTTTACCCTATCCAGAGAGAGATTTTCCTCGCAATAGAATTGGCGATTATACTGGGGATTGGATATTCTTTCTTAGGTTTTGGAGTACTTTTCTCCTTAGATTTCTCTCGTTCCTATTGTGTTTCTTGTCGTATCATTGCTTGACAACCTATGTTCACTCTGGGTCTGAGTTTTTCAACTTTCTCTCTTTCCTAACCTTGTTTTTGAAACATATACGCACTTTTTGGCTTGAAATTCATGTATATACACAGGTTATCCCTCTGCAAGCTGCGTACATACGCTCTATTTCATTAAATAGTCGTGGACATCAACCTTCTTTTATTTTTTGTTGGGTCTGGTGGTTCTTGGGTGGGATTTGATGTTTGTTGAGTCTTCTTGGGTCTCTGTAGAGCCTGTTAAGTGCTTGTGGGATGACATGAAACCTTTTGGGGGTTGAATTTTTGGGCAGAGTCTTTCTCGTCACCTTTTCATTTTGATTGTCCTTGTACATTGGGATGGGTGTCTTGTTGCTTGGTATCCTACTTGAGTTGTCTGTTTCTATACACAATAGATTTTTATATATCAATTTGTTGTTCAGTCCATGCATTTTCATTTTTCTTATATTGAAAATACAAAAATATTAGGCATTTTTCATTGCTTGGCATTTTGATCTTTTGAGTCTTTATCATTAGCTTAGTGCATATACTGAAAGATTGCATTTTTACTTCATAATTGCAGAGTTGAAACTGAAAATTACATTTTTTTTGAGAAGCATATCATTCATTGAAAATTGAAGTTAGGACTTTGCATTATATTCATATTTACTTTTCTTGCTGAGTCATAATATCATGAGCTTCACTACCATACCTTTTTGAGTAAGCATAGCCACTAAAATTAATGCTATAATTTATAATTGATTAGTCATGATTTTATTTTCTAGGGTACACAAAATAGCTTAGGATCTAGTGCCTTGGAATATGATTTTGTGAGTAAACTTCTCCAAGGCAATTAAATCAACGTATGTGTCTAAAAAAGGGAGTGGAGAAATTCATTGTATAATTGGTAATATCAAGAGGCTCCACTCACACCGGAGTTAATCATGAGGTCGCGTGACGTTAGTTGAAGGGATATCCTCCTGATACCTTCTTAGTGTCAGAGATATTTTTGGGGATCTATTCGTATATGGGGATCTTATTAGTGCCCTTACCTCCGTGAGAGGTGGTGCTTTGAAGGTTTCGGTCTTTGCTACCCTGCCCATATGGTGGACCTGACTTACGATTGCTCACCTATGCATAGGTTATACAGTGTTTTATTAGTTTCTTGACTTAGGCGCCACATAGGTTACTTGCAGAGGTTATTCTACAGGTACCCTAGGTCAGTCGAACAACACACATCCTTTATGGAGGATTACCTCTCTGAGGGGATCTGACCGACTAGTTGTTAATCCCATGAGGGCCCTTATAACTGATTATGTTACCTCTGATATTTAACAAGGAGTCTCATGCCCCTCTTGGGAGAGAAATACCTTCTTTAGGGAGGGAGGCCACTTTCAACCACTTTACCCCGTTTGTGTGCATATTGGTCATTTGACTTTTGGTGTTCTCTTTGATTACTAGTTGGACTTAGGATTTATTTTTTGTCATTAGAGTCTTAATTCATCGTGGAGTCGAACCAGCATCCCTGCCGGTCCTATGGCTTGTTACAGTTACCATCGGATTTCAAGTCTTTTCCTTCTAAAAGGCGTAGAGTTATTAGGTGTGGTACACACACCTCCACTATTCAGACTTGTGATTATACAAGGATGAGTTCTGAACTAGTCTTCAGAACACTGGGATCCCTTCGACTCCCACACCTACTATAGTTAATGGCACCCCTTCAACTCCTGCAACCACAATGGTTGTAGTGTCGGAGGCACCTAGCATTACTATAACTCAACCTATAGTGAATTATCATTGTCTTGCCTTGAACCCACTTGGGTCTCTTGGTCACTCACTGGGATATAATGTTCAGTCCATCCCTATGGTCTCTAGTCATTTTTCCTATGGTATGACGAAATTTACTTCGCAGTTTTCGAATGCCATCCCAGTTGTTGGCCCTAATTCTAGCATTGGGCTTGGGGGCACTACAACTCCTTATAATCCATTTTAGTTTGGTGGTTTTCAAATCCCTCAAATGACTCCTAATGTGGGAGGCATTCCTACTTTTAACCCTGGATCTAATCCTCTTGCTTCTGGGTGGAACAACCAACCTAGCAGACAAGATTTTGCTCAATTTATGTCCTACACCCCTACCTCTTCACTTTTTATTTTGACCAACATGTTTGGCATGATGAATCTACATCTATCCTCCATATTCACACCCAGAGGAGGTCAATTTCACGCTTTGGGCAACCCCCAACCCAGATCCAATTTGGCTGGGGGAAATTTTATAACCCCCATTAGAAAATTCCTACTAGAATGATGCCCAAACAACCTTTTATGAATCATCCTAGAGGAGGGTCTTACAATCTTGGACAAGGCCATGGTGCTTACCAGAACCCTGGATGGGCTGCAGTTTCTCAAACACAATCTTTCCAGGGAGCATGGGGCCAGATGTCGCAACCCCATCTATCTTTTCTAGCCATGCTTAATCTACCATACTTGTCTAAGTTGATGAATGACCCTGTGAGTCATGATCCTACATAGCCCCCCATCCCCACCAAGATTCCTTTCGACATTCCAAAATTCAAAGGTAAGAATGGTGAGGATCCTAGTGATCACGTTGCTACCTTTCACCTATGGTGCTCCTCGAATTCCCTTAATGACGATTTCATTTGGTTAAGATTATTTAAATGCACCCTCATTGGGGCCACTAAAAAATGGTATATCGAGCTACCTAGGGGGAATATGGGACCTTTATTTAGATGGTGTTAGTCTTCCTTAACCACTTCCAGTTGTCGGTTTGTTACGATGTTGGCCTAGAACTTTTGTCGACTTAACGCCAGGAAACAACCACTCATATCTCGTATCATATCCAGGAGTGGTGTAGATTAAATAGTTTGATTAAGACCTCCATACCCCTGACCTTTATTTTATAATGGTTTCTTAAGTCTTTGCAGCCTCCTATCTCGAAGTATTTTTCTACATTCGGGGTTACCACTGAGGAAGAAGCGATCTACAAATCCTAGTAGTTAGATCTTATATATGATAATTATGGGATGTTATACCACATTCTTCCAAATGCACCATGGTCAACTTATGACCCTAGACAAAATCCCGAACCTCATGCCGATGGAATTGTAGGCTCTGCCAATGTAAAGTTTGCAGACTTGGTGACAAGTGATTTGAAATAGTTTTATATAAACCAGTATGCAAGAGGGTCAGCTTCGTCTGTGTCTTCCAACCCCACTGAGTCGATGGATGTACATTATGTGCAATCGTCAACCGACCCAAATGGTAACCAATAGCCATGCGGGAATAAGAAGAAATGACTTAATAATCGTAAGGGTGGGAAAAATAATAATAAACCCAAGGACAATGGTAATAATGAGAAGACGAATAATAATGCTGAAGAGGGCAATAGAGAAAGATGTAAGGTGAAATTTCCCTGTAAGCTTTGCATAGATGATCACCTTACCCATTTATTCCCCAAAATTGTTGAAGTTGTGAGGCTATTATCTCTACCACCCATTGTGCTGGAGAATCCTTTCCCACATAACCAACACATGGCCTCGAGCTCCTCAAACGCCGTAAGTGCGGGTGGTGGGAGTCGAAACCTGTCATTGCAAGATAATGACCATTTTTGTATCAATATGGTCAATGAAAAAGTTCACGTAGCCACTCGATCTCGAGATTATAGTTCTTCATAGGGTATACCTAGTCTAGAATATCCTCCACTTCCTTCGAAGATGACTTTACATATTGAAAAACCAGAGCCACCGCCTTGTATTCTGAAAGGAGTACTCAAGTTCTCTACCGACAATCCAAATGATAGAGCCTCCAAGAAATACTCTATTGTTGAGGACTTGGGTCAAACCCATTGTGTGATGTCAAATTTGTAGGTACTCCAGACATGTCCTTCACAGAGGAATGCCTTACTATTTGCGTTAGGATATCTAGAACCCAGTGGCTCAAAATTTATCAATTTTGACGTCACAGATGTGAAGCATCACTTTCCTTACCATGTGGAACTCCAAATCCACGTGGGGTACTCAAAGTATACCATCAAACGTGAGGTTGTCGATGAAGGCACTACCACTTGTGTGATGTCCCTAATATTTTGGAAAGATCTCAGTTCTTCGACTCTTTCCAAGTCATCAAACATGTTGACTTCTTTTAACGGTCATTCTTTCTGCCCTCATGGTATTCTTCCTTCCTTTCTGTTCCAGTTAGGTGGGAAGACGGTAGAGGTGGAGGTTGAGGTAGTTGATGTATCTCTTGAGTATAACTTGTTACTATGACGCAATTGACCTGATGCTATGGTCATTGTCATATCGTCCGTCTTTCGTACTCATGGGAGGATCATGACGATTGACTAGTTATCCTTTATGTATTCTAGTCCCAATGCATTTGTTGGACCGTCGATCCCTGTGATGAATAATTATCAGCCGACAACTGAGAATATCGGTGTCGGAATGTATTCTTCCCTTATGGGTACTTTTGACTTCATGGCACCGATTCACCATGTTTACGCCATGTCCAGTAGGCCTATTTCTACAGAGAGGTCCATTCCTTTCCACACTTCCTATTTTATTGATCCATGGACCCTACCTTCCTTGAATTTGTCTTGTGAAGGTCAATCACATGCTAGAATGGCCATGCCACTATTGGAAGCAGAGATTGTGTATCAAGTTGTTCTTGACTCTTCTGTCGATCTCGATCTTGCTACCTTGTCGACAGATGAGGATGATCCTATTCTTAGGCCCATGTGGGCCACTTCATTGTCTTTTTCACATGACTTCCTCGATGAGAATTTTCCCTTTGAAGAAGCTATCATCAAAGCCATGAATGGTTCCAACAGACCTTGGGATGATATGCATCATCGCTCTTATTTTCTCCTAGAGCTTGAAAAAATCGATCAAGATGACTTTCGATATGCTTTCAGTGAGATAGTCAGTCACGTCGTATTTCCACTTGATACACATGAAATTTATGCTGAAGGAAATATGGTGAGTATTTATCTCACTGTCATGATCGATATCTCTCGTACCCCTGGCACGATTGAAAATGTTCAAATTGGTGCGGATTGTTCGCCAGAAGAAATCTTGATCTACACCGAACTCTTCAAGGAATTCTGAGATGTATTTGATTGGTCATATGAAGAGATGTCAGGAATCGAACCTCGTATTGTCGAGCATGAGATTAAAATTTATCTGGATGCTAAACCTATTCGACAACGTCTTAGAGTTTCCAATCCACGAAAGGCCCTTGCTATTAAGGCAGAGGTGGAGAAGCTACTTAATGTTGCTTCATCTACCCGGTTCCCTTGACTGAGTGGGTATCCAATATCGTTCCTGTAAATAAAAAGCAAGGAACCATCCATGTATGCATGGAATTTCATGACCTAAACAAATCATGTCCTAAAGACAACTTCCCGACACCCTTCATCGACCAGATTCTCGACGAGTGTGTGGGAAGCGAAGTGTTTTTTTTATGGACGGATTTTCATGGTATAAACAAATTAAAATTAAACCTGAGGATCAACACAAGATGAAATTTATTTGTCCTTGGGGTACTTTCACATACCGAAAAATGCCTTTCGGCCTTAAAAACACCGGAGCATCCTTCCAACGTGTTATGACCTTTGCTTTTCACGATATTAAGCATATAGTTGAAGATTACCTTGAATATCTCGTGTCTCACTCTCGTAAGAGAGTGGATCACTCTACGCACCTTCAACTTGTTTTTGAAATATTTTGTTACTATAGAATCCAGTTGAACCCTCATAAGTGCATCTTTTGCATTAGGTATGGTCTTCTTTTGCGATTTCTAGTTTCTGAGACTGGGATCATAGTAGATCCGTTAAAGGTTGAGGAAATAATTTGATTGCCTCCCCCGTGCACTATTAGACAACTTCAAGGTTTACAGGGAAAAGATAAATTTTTATGTCAGTTTATAATAAACTATGCCAATATCACTAAGGGTTTCATGCGTATTTTGAAGAAGGACACCCCTTTTATCTGGGATGAGCGAGCCCAAGAGTCCTTCGATTCTTTGAAGAAATCCTTGGTATCAACGTCTCTGCTGAAGTCTCCTGACTACAGTAGGGATTAATTTCTTTATATCACCGCGTCCGAGGAGACGATTGGTATGATTTTGGTTCAGGAGGATGATGAGCTCCATGAGCACGTCATCTACTATCTTAGTCGGTCCCGAGCTTAATTATCATCACGTTGAAAAGCCAGTTTTGGCTGTCGTTCACATAGTCCAACGTTTACATCATTATCTATTGCTTTGCAAGACTATTGTGGTTGTTGATGTCAATCCATTTCAATACATCCCTACCAGGCGTATCATAGGGGGAAAATATAATAAATGGATTACCATTTTACAAGAATTTGATCTCGATTTTGCTTCTGTGAAATCCAAGAAATCACTAGTCTTCGCAGAGTTAATATCCGATTTTCCACGATTAGATGAGGATGTTATCCATGTTGATTTGCTTGCGGACGAACACATTTTTCTTATCTCGTCGTCCGAACCTTGGTATGGAGACATTGTTATCTATATTCAAACTTTGAATTTCCCTCAACATCTCTCATGAGATGATCGACGACGTTTAAGATACCAAGCTAAAAATTATACTATCGTAGGTGACACTTTGTATCACCGAGGAATAGACAATATCGTGCATCATTGTTTAACTCACGAGGAAGCTGAGTCAGTCCTAAATGATTTCCATAGTGGGGCTTGTGGTGATCATCTATCTAGTCTTGCGACAACCCAAAAAGTTTTGCAAGCTGGTTCTTTCTGGCCTTCTATATTTAAAGACTGTATTGAATCAGTTAAGAAGTGTCACCCCTACTAGGTGTTCACTGAGAAAATGCACTCGCATCCATCCCATCTTCACCCAGTAATTAACGTTGGTCCCTTCACCAAGTGTTGGGTGGACTTTGAGGATTGCAACCCAACTTCAGTTGGGGGGCATCAACACATTATCATGGTTGTCGACTACTTTACTAAGTGGGATGATGCCATGCCTATAGTTAAATCCAATGGGAATACTTCTGCCTTGTTCATATTCAATGAAATTATTGCCTGTTTCGGTATCCCAAGTGAGAATGTCACTGATCATGGTAGTCACTTTCAAAACGAAATGATGGAAGAAATAACATCTAAGCTAGGGTTTAGACATGGTCATTCTTATCCTTATTACCCCTAGGAAAATGGACAAGTAGAGGACATCAAAAAGTCTCTCAAGACCATTTTGCAGAAAACTGTCAACCATAGTAAGTTCAACTGTCACATTATGCTATACCCCACACTCTGGGCATACCAAACCTCGGTTAAGAATGCCACCGCATTTTCCCATTTCCAGTTAATATACGGTGTGGAGTCGATATTACCTATTGAATGTGAAATCCCTTCTCTTATGTTGGCAATCGCACTCCTACCTGACACTTCCTATCTTGAGCGACACCTTGTACACCTAGAGAGTCTTGACAAGTAGCAACAATACACCTCTACAGATATCGAGGCGAAAAAAAGACGTGTCAGGGTCCAATATGATAAGTCTATCTATCCTCGGTTGTATGCTGAGGGTGACTTGGTCCTCTTTTATGATCAAGCCAAAGAACCACTGGGGGCAGGAAAGTTTAAATACATGTGGCACGGTCCCTATATCATGCGACATGTCTTAGAAAACGGAGCCTATGAGTTAGAATATTGTGAAGGGAATATGTTGTTCAAGGCTAGGAATGGGCTCTACTTGAAAATATATTACGCTTGATCGCCAAGCTTGGTAGGAACACTTTGTATACTAATGTAATTTAGTTTATATATATTTTCCCTTTCTTTTCATCTTTAGCTTGATTATCGAGTTTTCCCTTGGTTGGCAGATGTCAACGAAGTCTTCAGTCTACTTAGGATTTGCAGATAGAGCCAATCGTCATACACGGAACTTGGCTTCCGCCACTTGGGTGGTTTACTCACCTGAGAGTCTACTAGTGTCTTCAGGTGGCGTATGCCTAGGGCCATCCACAAATAATGTGGCTGAATATAGCGTCATTATAGACATTTTGTGCAATGCTATCTCACATGGTATTCTCTCTTTAGAGGTTCACCTGGATTCCCAGTTAGTAGTATGTCAGTTGAACAACAATTACCGCGTGCGTGATCCTACTTTAATCCGATGATTCCTACGGGTACGTCTTTTAGAACGACAGTTTGATTTGATTACTTATTATCACATTCCTAGGAGTTCTAATCATGCATCTGCTTCTTATGCTAATTTCATTTTAGATTGGAATTTGTCACATAAATAAATCAATGAAAACCATCTCATCAATGTGCACATTGTAAATATAAGTAAAGCCGAAGATCCCTGTTATATATATATTTCAAAAAATATGGTGTTTATAGTACAAAATTAGGGCTAACACCCTCAATACACATATACATCTGGTACTACAATATCTGTTATAGAAATATTTTCCTCACCCTATGAAATCTTGCAGAGAGGGCCTTATTCCATTTCCCTATGAAGACTTATCTTCCCTGTTGATGAAATATGCAGACAAAAATTAATATTTTTCCACATATATTCATCTTACACACTATACAACATGCATATACATAGGTTGATCCACTACATCCTGCGTACATCGAGATTTGTGCCAAAAAATAAAGATTAAATTTGGTTTTCCATGTCACGACATAAGATATCTGATCATTGGCCTTCCATAAACTGGAAACGTTCCGACTCAGCCCTTCAGTTCCATTTTGAAGGCTATAAATGGGCCAATTCTGAGCTATGGAATGAGGAGAAAGAATTCAACTTTAAGAGCAAAGTTACTTTGGAGAAATCATTTACTTCATATTGAGTTTGCATCCCTTTTTCCTTTAAGTCTGAACACAGTGTTCAACCCCCAAGCTCTTCCCCTATTGATTGAGAACCTCATTTGTTCTCTCTTATGAGATTGCTTTTGGTGGAGTATTGAAGTGGTGGAGGCTTAGCTAGAAGGAACTTGGTTTCTCGGTTCCGAACCGTGTCGACTCGGAAGTATATAATATTTTCACTTTTGTTGATCATTTATTAATAGAAATACTCCTTTCTGTCCAAGTGATATCTTGCAAATATATGAGTTATTATCCATGGGCATATCTGTTATTTTTATTAATGGATTATGCTATCTAATGTGATAACCTTTTACATTATCACCATATGCTTTATTTGCTTGTTTGTTGAGAACTAGTTGGAAGTATATAGCTTTGGGTTCAAGTGCTCAATGGTGGACCTCATCAAACATATGGATGAGGTAGGCCTCTTTCTTATCTCTCTTGCATATTGGTTTATATAGAATACGTTGGAATGGAGTTGATTTCTGCAGTCATTTCCTTCTGTTGTGGTTTACCCTAGCCATAGAGATATTTTTCCTCGTAACAGAATTGGCGATCATACTGGGGATTGAATCTTCTTTCTTAGGGTTTGGAGTACTTTTCTCCTTAGATTGGTCTCGTTTCAATTGTGTTTCTTGTTGCATAATTGCTAGACAGTTTCTGGTCACTCTAGGTCTAAGTTCTCAACCTTTCTCCTTTGCCTGGCCTTGTTTTGAATCATATACACGCCATTTTCCTTGACAGTCGCGTACATACGCTTGTTGTCTCACTGCAAGATGCGTATATGCACCCTGTTTTCCTAAACAATCACGTACATCAGTTTTCCTTGCTTGTTTGCTAGGTCTGGTGGTTGTTGGATGGGATTTGATAGTTGGTGAGTCTTCTTAGGTCTCTGTAGTGTATGTTAAGTGTTTGTTGGATGACAAGAAACCCTTCTTTGGTTGAATTTTTGGGCAAAGTCTTTCTCATTGTTTTTTCAGTTGTTATTGTCCTTGTACATTGGGATGGGTGTTTTTCTTCTTGGTATCATGTTTGTGTTGTCTCTTTTTATACACAGTAGGGTTATATATCAAGTTACTTTTCAGTCCATGCATTTTCAGTTTTGTTATATTGAAAATACAAAAAAATATAGGCATTTTGCATTTCTTGGCATTTTTGTCTTTTGAATCTTTTCATTAGCTTAGTGCATACAATGAAATATTGCATTTTTACTTCTGAATTGCAGAGTTGAATTTGAAAATTGCATCAATTTTTAAAAGCATACCATTCATTGAAAGTTAAAGTTAGGACTTTGCATTATTTTCATATTTACTTTTCTTGCAGAGTCATAACACCATGAGTTTCACTACCATACCTTTTTGAGTTATCACGACCATTAAAATCAACACTATAATTTAAAATTAACTAGTCACGATTTTACTTTCTAGGGTGCACAAACTATCCTAGGATTTAGTGCCTTGGAATAGGATTTTGTGAGTAAAATTCTCCAAGTCAATTAAATCAACATATGTGTTTGAGTCAGGGAGTGGAGAAATCCATTGTATAATTGGTAAGATCAGGAGGCTCCGCTCAAACTAGAGTTAATCATGAGGTCACGCGAAGTCGGTTGAAGGGATATCCCCTCGATACCTTCCTAGAGTCAGAGATATTTCTGGGGATCTATTCGTATCTAGGGATATTGCTAGTGCCTTTACCTCCGTGAGAGGTGGTAATTTCAAGGTTTTGGGCTTTGCTACCTTGCCCATACTGTGGACCTGACTTACGACTACTCACCTATGCATCGATTATATAGTGGTTTATTAGTTACTTGACTTAGGTGTCTCATAGGTTACTTGCAGGGGTTATTCTACAGGTACCCTAGGTCAGATAAGGGTCGAATAACACACAACCTTTATGGAGGATTACCTCTCCTGGGGGATCTGACCGACTAGTTGTTAAGCCCATGAGGGCCCTTATAACTGATTTTTTTACCTTCGATCTTTAGCAGGGAGTCTTAGGCCCCTCTTGGGCGAGACATACATTCTTTACGGAGGGAGGCCACTCAACCACTTTACCTCGTTTTCATGCATTTTGGCCATTTGACTTTTGGTGTTCTCTTTGATTACTAGTTTTCCTTAGGATATATTTGGTATCTTTAGAGTATTGAGTCATCGTGGAGTTGGACCACCCACCCCTCCGGTCGCGTCACTTGTTACAGTTACCACCGGATTTCGAGTCTTTTCCTTCTAAATGGCGTAGAGTTATTATACGTGGTACACACACATCCACTGTTCAGACTTGTGATTCTACAAGGATGAGTATTGAGCCTAGTCTTCAGAATACTAACACTTCGAATCCCATATCTAATATAGTTAATGGCACCCCTTAGACTCTTGCAACCTCCATGGTTGTAGTACTAGAGGCATCTATCATTATTGTGGCTCGCCCTATAGTAAATTCTCAAGCTACCGCCTCGAACCCCTTTGGGTCTCTTGGGCACTCACCAGGCTACAATTTTCAGTCCATCCATATGGCTTACAGTCCCTTTTCTTATGGTATGCCCAACTTTACTTCGTAGTTTTCGAACTCCATCCCAACTGATGGCCCTAATTATAGCATTGGGATTGGGGGTAGTACACCTCCTTACACTCCTTTTTTGTTTGGCAGATCTCAAATCCCTCAAATGAATCCTAATATGGGAGGCATTCCTGCTTTTAACCCTGGGACCGATCCTTCTACTTCTGGGTGGAAAAATCAACCTGGAAAACAAGCTTCGGCTAATGTTCCATCCTACAACCCTACCTCCTCAGTGTAGATTCTGACCAATACATTTGGCATGATGAATTCGCCTCTATCCTCCAGATTTCCACCCGGAGGGGGTTAGTTTCAAACTTTGGGAAACCCCCAAACTTGATCTAATATGGCTAGGGCCAGTTTATATAACCCTCAAAAGAACATTCCTGCTGGAATGATGCCCAACCCACCTTTAATGAATTAGCCTGGAGGAGGGATTTATAATGTCGGTCATGGCCATAGTGCTTACCAGAATTCTCGATGGCCTGTAATATCTCAAGCACAATATTTCCAGGGAGCTTGCGATCATATGTCTCAACCCCACCTCCCTTTCCTGGCCACACTTAATCTTCCA
>SNQJ01S0038835.1:89925-105683 GCA_010110895.2 Picea sitchensis | reverse complement strand
AAGCGTCTTCCCGTGAGGGCTTTCACCATAAGGGGACCACTTTGGAGTTCATCCATATTTACTTCTTATCAACCATGAAAAAACAATAATGAGTCATATTTACATCAAACAATATCGGGTCCATTACCCAAACCTTTGTGCTATGGGTCTTTCTTCAAGGGTTGACATCAATGACAACCAACCTTAATCAACATATTCCATTCCTCTGAACTATGTGTTGATCCTGATCTGATCTAGTTGTTGTTAACTCTGCAAACTGTGCAGCCAATAGAACTTTGTCAGGCTAACTATTTCAACAATTTCATGAAAATATGAACCATTCTGGTTCAATAATGCATCAGAATTATTCCTTCTGATTTTCTAAAAATTGAATGCCCAGATAAATTTTCTAGGTGAATAATTATATTCTATTTCCCAAGACCTTTCCAACAACTGCTTCAATGGTCAATTCTGAGTCTTGAGTAGAAAGTTATGGTTATTTGAAAATTGTCCATTAGTTTTTTTCTGTTCACTCTTCAACTTGGTGCAATTCTATGTTGTAGTTATGCATTTTTGCACCTCATCCATTGGTTTTTTAGTATTATCTCAATTGGATTTATTCATATACATATTTTGGATATTCTGTCCAAGTTTCACCTGTTTCTGGGTTCTGGGCTGGTAGTTACAGCCTGCTGAAGTTCTAAGCCAATTAGTGTTTTTGGTCTGGAATTCTACAGATACCTTATTTTCCATATTAAACATTTTTAACATGCCCAAAATTTTAATTTAGATTTAGGACTATTTTCTATGGTTCAATATATTTCCATAGACTGCTCCTGTGCCTCAAACTTATTCTAAAGCAAAAAGTTATGGCCCTTTGAAGTTAGTTGGGTCTTAAGTTTTACCCTCCACTATTTGTCCTGTAATTTCCTCATAAAAGCTTCGTTTGACAAACAATTTACACCATTAGAAATATCTCTCCGGGATCTTTTATTTGAGATGTAGAGAAAAAGTGTCATTGGTACACTCTGTTCTCGGGGTTTTTGAGTAGAAAAAAACACGGTTTACGGCCTCAAAAGCCCGTTGCAAAAATATGACCTTCAAACAATATTAAATGTAGTAGAAATTCACTGGTTTTCTGCTATTGTAGAACATCCAAACGACTTCGCATGCACAAATTTGAACCTGTACACCCATATTTAGAATGCACAGCAACACCATAAGGTAGTGCATGCTCCGTGCACCTATAACTAATGTGGATCACTTATTTGTCGTGCTACTAATTGGTGCACACTACTTTTGTGTCGCGCGCCAATATCCACTGCGCACAATTTTGGCTCATGCACTAATACTTGTTGCACACAATTTTTTGTCGCATGCTAATATTCTGTGTGCATTGCACTCTACGCACTACACCATGCCAAATTTTAGTACTCCCCCACTGCGCACCAATAATTTGCGTGCACCATTAATTAAATTGCCACACGACAACATATACCCACATTGCATGCGCACCAACAAAATTCCTCTGCGCTTTGTCAATACTTCACACACCATGTGCATCATTATTATGCGTGCACACACTGCACACACCAGTATTACGCATGTGCCACTCAATCTGCATCGTGCAATGCTAAATTTAGTGTGCACTCCCGCGCATTACAATTCTGCGCCTCACAACAACAAATTTAAGTGTGCACACCCACGTGCCAATATTTTCTGCGCATTGCCACTTTGCACCATGCAACACCAAATTTAAGTGCGCAGAATATCGCGCCAATGTTTCCACGCATTACCACTCTACACCGTGCAACGCCAAATTTAAGTGCAGACACCAATATTTTCGACGCATTACCACTTTACACCGCGCAATGCCAAATTTTAGCACGCTTAGACACACACCCTTATTTTCCACACATCAAAATATTTTCACTGTGCATCATGCATTTTTAGTGCACACGCCTGCACACATTCATTTTTATGCACATCAATTCCTTGTAAATTCTGTTGTAGAAATTGGGGCTTTAGCCAATTTTTTTTTTCCAATTTTCACCATAGACATTCTGCAACTATGAAATTTGTTCAATTTCACCTTGATAACACCAATTCAACCTCTGCAACAAAAAATCATTGCCGGTTGACATTCTTGGAACATTTTTTTCCAAACTCAATTCACGAATTGAGAATTTTAATCCACTAATATCACTCCATCTATCATGGCTTCCCCATAACTTCAAATTCGACCAATTCCAGGTCTTAATTTTCCAGAAAATATATTAAATTAAGAATATCTCACCACTTGGCCAAATTTCTCAATTTTCCCATCGATGTAACAACAGAAATTGGGGCTTTTGCCCAATTCCACGCAATTTCTTCTAAGTTTTACCATGGATGCTCTGTAACTTGAAAGTTGGTCACTTCGAAATCAATTCTCTATGAAATTTCACTTCCAATCAACTTGCTCGGCCCATCCAGGCTCAGTGTTGAAAACTGGAGCTTTGATACCATATTGTAACATCCCCAACTATATCCAATTGGGCTATGCCATGTAAAAAAATTCGAACTATATGCAAATTAAAACATATACACACATAAACTCTTGTGGAACTTTATATATAAAATTTAAAACAAACAAATACATTCTGTAAATTCACAGATTCATATGAAAATAACAATAAACATATACATGCAGCATAGATAGGCAATGCCCATAAATATAAAGACAGTTATAAACCACACAAAGGAAAAACCCATAAAAATAAACACATAAATAATAATGCAACATATAAATTAACACACAATTGACACTTATCTTGGTAAGAATATCACCAACTGTGTGCAGACCTTCCAAAAACCTCCCATCCTTAGACCATGCTTCTCATCACTCTCAGTAGTGGGTCACCCCCGAGTTGGGACTAAACTCCACCCGAGTAAAGGGATTCCTAACGAGGATGATGTATCACAGACAACAAGAAATACTTTGTCACAGGTGCCAACTCAATCTAACAGCCTACAGTCCCTCATTCTCCACATGCATGTCACACCCCAGGAAGTGTGCCCCTTCTCTTCTCAATAGTCCTTTGGCTGCCCCACTTCCTTTCCAAGCTTCAAAAACATGTTGAACAGGAAGCCTCAGAGGCCTGTAGTTGTAGTTTGGCACCTTCGGGAGTCAATTCCCAACAATTCTCTCACCTAGAGAGATTTTCTCATGGGCCTGACAACCCGCCTCTTTAGTCTAGATCCCAAGCTAACCAGGTACAGGTACGGGTATGGGTACGCGTACGAGTACATGTATGAAAATATGTACATGAAAGCATCGAGGAAAACTGAATGAGTGAGTGAATGATCATGGAATGAATGGGAAAATGAAATAAGTCCAAACTATATGTATGCATGTCCCCAACTTGACACTTGTCATGTTGAGAGATACTTTGGCCCACTTGTCCCCATCCTTAGAACTTAGGATAAAATAATTATCCATACTTTATACTTTAAGGAATATTAATATAATATTCCTTTTGGCTTAAGCTCCCTATATTAGCCCTTTTCCTTAACTTTTAGCCCCCCCTTTCCGTAACTAGTGGAGTTTAGTCCCCCACACTCTATTATTGTGGTCGATCTACACACAATGATGTATTTTATATTAATGATATGCATAGTTACATAAATAGGCTCATTGGCCTTTAACATCTAGGATATCTAGCCTAATTCCACACATAAGCCTCCTAGCTTATAATAAATGGCTCACTAACCTATAAAACACAACATATACACAAAGGCTCCCTGGCGTGAAAATTGCACGCGCTTAAGTTTGTTGCACATGATATCTTGGAATGTGCACACTTAATCATTTTAGTGCGCAGTACATGTGCACACTATGCCATTGAAGCTACATACAAAAATGATATCAAACAACTCACCATATTAAGTACATTTTCATTTACATTTATAGTTGGGGTTCGACCTAGGGGTACTACAATAGAGGGTAAAGGGAGTATATGGCCCCAGGGGATGTGTAGACTCAGAGGGAGTCAAGTTTCAGGAGGAACATGCGATCTCAGAGTGAGCCTGATGTCAGGGAGAGTCAATTGGCTTAGAGGGAGAGATGATAATCCAAAGGGAGTTCCCCCTCAAGTTTATCTAGGAGAGAGACATCTTCCAGGATTGACAGATGGGTATCATGGGTTGAGGAGGAAATATAGGAGCTTTAGAGGTAGGAGGATTCTAGGGCATGTGAGACCTCCATGGAGGATACATTTGACTCAGTAGGATTTTCTACAATGAAAAAGGAGGCAATTAGTTAGGAGGACTTGGGAGTGGTATTTTATTCTATCATGGAGGGAGAAACGAGTGAGGTATATTACATAGTAGGATTTGCCTCAGTGACTAAGGATGCAACCATTCAAACAAAGTTTGTCTCAAATGACCGAGGATGTGGCTTGTCTGGCAGACCGAACTACGTGATGTGCTCCAGTCACTATGGATGTAATCATTTAGACAGAATGGACAGTTGTATGTGTTCCAGTGACCAAGGATGTAGCCAGTTAGATAGAATTGAAAACAAAACTTATTGTGACAGTATTCTAGAACCCATTTTTGATGGTGATAGAGGGAGTATGCTGGAATTATTGGGTTGACCCAGGTTCTACCTTAGGTTTCCAACAAAACCTTGCAAACGATCGGCCCTTCTAGATACTAGAAGGAAACACTACGCACAGGGTGCACAATGAAGTCTCCCCCAAGATGTCTTATGGGTGACAACAAGACCCAAATGTGTGCAATAGTGGAAGGGATGGTTCTCATGGGGATGTCATACATATCTTTCTAATTAAACATATCAGATATACCATTCTATAACCATATTCATTCATTAACATTCAGTCTATAATAAATATCATAACTATTCTAGTGTGCATTGTATTTTACTACTAAGAGTCATTCATTCATCATAATCCATTACAAGACATAAAATAAACATTCCACACAATGACACAATATTTTACCATGGTTCACCGCCCTTGGCCTATGTCCACAAAGATCTGGAATTCATTTCTCTTTTATTCATCTTCATCAAATCAATCTGTTACACACATTACATCATAAGTGTATATGAGATGCACATGTATATGTGATCCTGACCAGTGTCACACTAAGCTCCGGAGCTTGTGACCTGAACCTCAATTACAATCCATAACTCTATCTCCAAAACTCACTCAGTATTAGCTTCACATTTCTCAACCAAAAGTAATGACTCAAAGCTCACCCAAGACTTGATACCAAAATATCGATCTGCTCAGATCTCACAATTCATATTTATACTAAAAAAATGGGTAAAAACTTGTTACACCAATGACTAAAACCCTAAACCTAAGTGGATCAGGTTTTTCCAAATTTTAACTTCCTGTGCATGGTTGTTCCATGTCCTTCTTCTTTCCTTTGACTCTTCTTCTTCCTAACGTTGCTTTTCCTTTTTCTTTGGCGCGTGCTCCTTTTATGGTCCCTTTCACAACTGCTTCATTAATTTCTATGCATTTCCCAAAATATCTTGTGCTAACAGGCCCCCGACAATTACATGTTGCTTGTCTCAAGCCACTCAGGAAGTTTTTTCATCCTGCAATGACTTCTCTAGTGCGTGGAATTCTCTTGAAATATATTCAGCTCGAGTGTTTTCATGTGTGCTCTTCTCTTCTACAAAATCCATATTATGTGTGGTGATATGCTCCCTTAGCACATCTTCAGTCTCCAAGCTAATTTCTCCAATATGTTCCTTGGCTCCATTAATGTCATTCAACACTTATTATTCCCCTTCCTGTTGTGGCTCCAATATGGCCTTCCTGGACTGCTTCTCTGCATGTATTCTCTTCAATTATTCCTGCAAGTTCATTAGTTCTTGTGCACTCTTCAACCTATCTGATATTTTCATCACTTTCCTCCTTTGCTTGAGTTCCTGCACTGCACTATTTTCTCCTTCCTCTTTCTTGTCTAGCTCCTGCAGTTTTTCATCCTCCTACAGGCTCATCCATAACTGTGCACTTCTATCATATAACTCTGCGATTTCCTAAATGCTCTATGAAATACTCTCCTTATGGCTTGTCACCTCTTACTCCCTCTTTGTTATGAATTATGGGGGCATGATTGGTTGTAGGAGTGTCATAAAGTCTGTAATGTGTCTCTTATAAGCCTCCATAGTCTGTGCTATCTTCTCAATATTCTCTTCCATTGGTATATTTCCTCCTTCTCCGCTGTCATGAATCATTTTGAATACTTATTCGACGTGTTTATTTATATGGCCAGTGCCCTACTTCACTTCATCGCTCTCAACATGCACCTAGTTTATTTTTATCTTCAGTGTATCACTTACTTTCTTAACCAATTTTTGATATGCCGCATTTGCTCAAGCCCTTGATTGAATCTCCTATGCGAAAATGACTTGTAGTTTATACAATGCCTTTATTGGAACCTTGGGTAGTGCCAAGTTCAAGTGATCTATATCCTTCAATTTCTTTTTCGTTGTTTTGTCATCAATCTGCAACATGTCTCGAGTAATAGGAAAATGTGGATTCCCTAATGCTATAATTTAGACCATCTCTTGGCATGGAACTGTCTTTTCCTAATCATTCCATTGTTTTTTTTTCCTCTGTTTATTTTCCCCTTTAGTTAGTTGTATTTTTCCAGTTTTTTTTTAACTTCTTTCAACTTCATCATTATCTCTTTCCTTTGCTTCTCAACATTGTCCCATGACTCTGTTTCACAGTCTTGTACTTTTTCTATGACCATCTCCACATCATCCTCCGTTAATGTAAGTTCAGGGATGATATTGCGTGCCTTCATCTTCTTTAACTACCCTTATGTCTACAATATTGTCCTCTTCATGGGTAGTGTATTTGTCTCCTCTGTTGTACCTGGGATGTCCATGTCTAGGAGAATCCCTCCTCCTATTTCCTCCTACATAGGAACATTCACTTCCTTCCATGCTCCTTCATTAGTTTCATTATGTGCTCCTCCATTTCTTACTTCTTTGCAATCATTCTCCTACGTGGAAGGATTTGGAATGGGGTTCTTCTACCTTGGTTTCCTAACTTTTGCACTCCCCGCTGTTTCCTTCGTGCATTCTGCAGCCTTTCCTGTATTCGTTGCTGGACTGCTTGATTTTATATGAAGTGCCAACTTCTTCTTTCTTCTTACCTTTTGATCCCTTATTGGAAACTACTTGTACTCTCCATTCTTCAGGTCAGTCTTTCATGGCCCATTGTACCTCTTTTTTTGTCACATAATATCTTTGTTGTAACCATTCCTTTGTGGGATCCCTTTTTTCCTTGATCCACATATAATGTCTAGAAGCCTTAAAATATGCTATGCCTTGATACTCTTCCACCACTTCTCGTGGTATCCTCCATGTGTTGGTTATCTTTTCCTGCATCTCTTCATAATAAATAACAAATATATTGGAATTTTCCTTCCTTTGTTTTGAGTCTGAAATGTGGCATAATGTCGTATATGTTGATGCACGACACTTTCCTCAGCTTGGGTAAAATCCGTTGTATTTGGGTTCTCCCCAACCCACCAAAGATATATGTATTATCAACCATGCATAATGGAACTTTGTTCCAAGATCTTGTGCATCCATTCAATCATCCAAAAATAAGTTCAGTAAATATGGGCTCCAGCTGAGTAAAGTCTCATTCGTGCACTACGCGGCTATTGCTATAACTCATGTCAATTCTTCTTCCTTGCAACATTTTGTTAACAATTTACAAGCCATCAAATTTGTTTCCAACCTTGTCACAGGTTCATTGATTCAATTAATTATGATTCCTCTGGAACCTCTTTCAATGCCATATGTCTTATTAATCTCCTCTGCCATGGATTTATCCTTTGTCTTGTCATATAAATATTGTTTTGGATTTTCTCCATCTGTTGGTAGACCTGTAATTTCTATAATTAGATCTACATCTATTGATATTGGCCTATCCATCCATAGAATACCCCCATGCACCAATGTCAGTAATTCTTTGACATAGTTGTTTACATCTTTACCTATCCCAAAATGAGGGATTTATAAGAAGTTCATTATCCTTTTGTTATACAACCCTGCAATCCACTACTTTGGTTCCAAAATTGGAACTCCTTACGAACATGTTCCTTTTCTCTCCATACAAACTTATGGCACAAACTTAGGTTAATTATCCCTGTCTGCTACATCGTGGTCCAAATACCTCAATTTATCCACACATCCTAATATATCAGGAAGCATTGTGACTCCTTCGAGTATGCACGGTAGTGCCAGTGTGGCTTCTTTCTGTTTTCATGATGATCTCTATACCATCTATTTTCCGCATGTCTTTCCTATCGATGTTGATGGCCCTGCTTCCTGGTGTGTATCCTCTTTGTATTTTGTGTCTGAATATTTTTGTCATGTAACATCTTCCACCAGTACTTCCTCTGACTGCTACGTTGGCTCTGCAACAAGGTTTTGTGCTTTTGTGACCCATCCTCTAGGCTCATCTAAATTTGTACGCTTATCGTCTTTCTCCTCAGTCATCTATTGTGGTGCTTCTAAGATAAGTTGTTGTGTAGGATTTTTTTTTCTGTGGTAGGGTTTTGTGTGTCATTTTGTAGGTCGACCTCCATCTCCTCTATTGTTGGAATTTGTTGTTCCTGTTCCTCCACAATTGTCAAGATAACTGGCTCCATAACTAGTGAAGGAATTGTTAGTCAACTGAGAGGGGGGGGTGAATCAGTTGTTACCGTGCTTAAACAATTATGCTTCTTTTAAACTCTTTGCCGAGTCACTAAATGATGATCACAATAATGCAGGGGAATAAATAATGGCATATTCAACATCAGTCAAACTTTGTCGAAGTCACTAAATGATGATCACAATAATGCAGGAATAAATAATGGCATATTCAATATCGGGCCATACATAAGAGAAACACGAGATTGTGATATTTCCCGAGGGAAACCCATGCATGGTAAAACCTCTTTTTCTTTATATGATAAGTAATTGTTACATTCTTTTACATGATCATACATATGAGACTCAACTCATAATGAGGCTACAACCTCCTCGCTTTGCGTTGCAACCGCCGAGAGAACCAACTCGCTTTCTCTAGCACCCACTAGAAGGAAGCACCAACCCCCGGTTTTAGCACCAACTAGAAGGAAGCACCAACCCCCGTGGTTCAGCACCCACTCAACCTTCAGGACAAATGTCACCTCCCTAAAGCACCTCCCAACCACCCCGGAATAATCTTTGTTACTATGAAGTTTGATGATGGCCTACCCGACGAGTCACCGCTCGCCCACTTTGTTTCTCGCTTCATTATTGTCCTTCCTCGCATCATTGTAATGTCCTCGGGTTATGAGCCCAATAACGCTACGCGAACCGGAGCCTTTCACCCATGAATCAACACAGCACGCCCAATAGCCACTGCAAATTCTCACTTTTCAACAACCTAATCTCCTCTTTGAACTGGGTATTTATAGCGTCTATGCACCCTTTGCATGCAATGTTTTCCATCCCTTTGTATGCACACTCTGCGTCATTATCATCCACCTATCGAGTGCTCTATCTAATCATCATAGTGACTCTTCTCCGGTGATCCTACATCGGGCCTTCTTCACTTTCAGCGATGTCATCAAGGTTTTGCGCCTCACAAAGGTCGCGGCCTCAAAAGAGGCTCTCCGATCGTTTCTTGATCCAACGATTCGTGATAAATCGGGATTTTCACCCATCAGCGATTGCAGCTATGGCGTCGAGAGCACATGTACTTTGAACCTCTGATTCTTCGATTCTCGATTTGCTCTTTTTCCGGACGTAAGCCCCTGCTGGATATAGCCCTGGCCCATAAGACCGCCAACACATGACCTTGGTCAAACATCGACGGGGTTTCTAGATTTATGGCGACATAATGTTTATGTCCACGTGGATTCAAGCGATTTCCGATTCCTCGATGGCCTTTCATACGCCAGTTCTCCTGAAGCGAATTCCTGGTCAATGTGACCTTCACTCCATCACCACAACCTTATGTCTCTATATCGGGATTTCGGTGGATTTCAAAGGTCGATGCATGCTCAAGACTTCCCCGATCCCCGACTGGCGCTACCGGATCAACGGTCCGTGTATAACCTTGGCTCAACGGGCTACGATTGAGTCGCGATATCGCATATCAGGAAATCGGGTTTCTGGATGCGTCAAGTGACTTTGTCATTCCAAAGTCCCGGACGCCCATGCTCGGGCTGACGCCACATCGCGTTTTGACACGTGGTTAAACACCGCCACGGTCACCATTCATGACATACCCGTGGCTCGGCGGTTAACTGGCCGGTTAATTCGTTATTCCCTCGGGTTGTGCCATCGTGGTCCCTTTGTCGACGTGGTCTGGCCGCCAGAGTTGATCATGGCGATCACATGTTGATCTCGACGGTTATGCATCATCGAAAATCGTTATATCGCTGCATTTCGCTGCTTGTCATTGTTTTGCATTTGTGAAATCGCGATCCTCGGTTCTCCCGATGGCTTATCTCCCTCGCCAGATAGGTCCGGCTTGTCGGGCTTGCTTCGTAATCTGATGGTTTAGACTACTTTCTCTCGCTTAACTCCTCGCTAATATTCACGCAGCTCTTCTCCCGCATCCAACAAATGCCGGGATTTCGAAAGTGAGATCCGACGTTCTCTCGCCTCTTCTACGTTCGTAAGATATAAGACCTGCTATTCCTCCTGAGCTTGATTTCCTTTGTCTTCTGTTTTCCTGTCATCTTCACTGTTGTACTTGCCATCAATGACAAGCATAACACTTTCCAACAGGAATGGCATCTATGTCCACCACTCCCTCCATCTAAATGGGGTTTGCTTCTTATGCTGATTGTTCCTATGGAGATCTCATGGAGCTACGTGTTTTCCTTGCAGTTCTGCTGGGAGCTCTGACCTTCGGTGGAACCATTCTTCTAAATCCTGCAAAATTTTCTCTGAATCTTCACTCATCTGTCGAAAATACCTGCTCATGCTTGTATTTATTCCTTAGCTCTTATTTTATTTAATTCACAATGAGTCTTCTTGTTCACATTTTCTTATTTTATAGTTTCTTTCATAAATGCTCTGTTGCACTTGTACTTTTTCGACCACTTCCTTTTTCCTTTTCTCGGTTTATTTATGTCTCGTCATGCGGGTTTTTCTGTCTTGTCACCTCTTTCTGGCACACAGTGTTGTTATAAAAACATGATTGCGGAGCAATAAATAAAAATAAATGAGGAAATAAAACACATAATATACACAATATAATAGAGACACATATATACGTGGTTCACCTAGTGTGGGCTACGTCCACCAGAGAAATTTCCAGATCCTTCCTTTATTATTATCCAGCAAATGAAGGGATACAACCTACAACACACCCACTGTAACTTCCTTTTATTTCTCTCATGATCTCCTTACTGAGAATAAAATATTCACAGTGATGCATAGCCACAATACATTTCCATCATAAAAGAGGGTTTCCTTCTAGGGAAAAAACCCTAACATAACTTCTACCGTCAGATCTGTGACCTTATAATGAACGGTCCATATTTATAATGAAATTACAATATACATTTACAAGGAAAAATTTCCTTCGGGGGCCCACTTTTCCCCAGACCCCACAGGGGGGTAAACCCCCCTGCACTCCCCCACGTGGAGGAGTGTACATTATTTCAGGGTGTAAATTCTTCATGGGGTATAAACACAACTGAAAACAAACACCTCTGAATAAGGAAGATAATCAGGTTCCACAACCAACAAGTGTCATCATGTTCTGTCACACCACTTACTATCTATTGCGCAATGTATCATCTAACTCTGTATGCAAAACACTTATCCATATACTTCATCTTTTTGTATTTTTCTTCTTTTTCCAATTTTTTCTTTCTTTTTCTTCTTTTACTCATTTTTTCTTTTCTTTTTTTTCTTTTAACTCCTACTATGTACAACCTTAATTTTTTGCGTTGCAACTACTTAGGGTTATTGGGTCAATTGTCCCTATACAGTTTCAATCAACTACCATTCACCAATCCTTGCATCGCTCTTCCTTTTAAATCCTATAGCTCCACAAAACCTCCATCTGTGACAAACTTGATCTCGAAAGGACCTAGCCAATGCATCCTGAATTTCCCTAGGTGTTGTAAGTATTTACTTTCATAGAGGAGAATTATATATCCTTCCTTAAATTATTCTTATTGATATGTCTATCATTCCAAGATTTTTCCTTTTCCTTATGTACTTCTTGATGGAAACCAACCATAATCTTGTCTTATTCTAATTCCTTAGTGATTTCCCCAGTCTCCCCATGTGCGCAGAGTGATTTAGTTGTATGAATCAATTGTCATCACACCTTTATCATGTAATAAAATATTGATCAACGTGTAGAGTGATCGAATGTACCTTCCTCTCGGTCACTTTAAAAACTCTTGCTCTGTAGCAGTGTATGACTTCGCAGTGTCGACTGCAAAATCATTAATAAATCCTACAATAATGTTGTCTAGCCAGAAATCCACTACGTGCATGAAATTATTATTGAATCTTTATAAACACACAATATTATGAGTATTCCACTCTACTGGTTGCATTCGATTTTTTGGGTGATTATCCTTCAATCTCAATATCCACTCCTGCAACAACTCTGGAAAATAACAGAAAAATTCCTCATGAAGATCAGTAAACACATACCTCTACAAATACTAGCATGGTGTATACCTGGATCTTTTGTTTTATTTCTGCACAAACTTGAGATCTTTTGTTTCCAACCATATTTCAATCTCCTACTTAGTTGGATTCCATGACCTGAACATCCCCTTCTACGACTGTGTTCTCTTCATTGTCCTTCTCATTAAATCCCTTCCAATATGATCTTCTGAGTTCAAGCCGAAAACATAACCATTTGTTGGAATGTTTTGGTTGACCCATGTTCTACCTTAGGCTTCCAACAAAACCCTGAAAACCATCGGCCCTTCTGGATACCAGAAGAAAAAACTACGCACAGGGTGCACAATGAAGTCTCACCCGATATGGCTTATGGGTGACTGCAGGACCCAAATTTCTGCAATCGTGGAAGGGATGGTGCTCATGCGGATGTTAGACATATATTTCTACTTCAACATATTAGATCTACCATTAAATAACCATATTCATTCATCAACATTCATTTTGCAGTAAATATCAGAACTATTCTAGTGCACACTGTATTTTACTACTAATAGAGTCATTTATTCATCATAATCCATTATAATACATAAAATAAACATTTCACACAACGACACAATATTTACCATGGTTCACCCCCCCAGGCTACATCCATAAAGATATGTCATTCATTTCTCTTTTATTCATATTCATCAAATCATTGTGTTGCACACATTACATCCTAAGTGCATATGATATGCACATGTATATGTGAAGCTGACCAAAGTCACACCAGCTCCACAATTTGCGATCTGACCCTCAGTTACAATCCATAGCTTTGTCTCCAAAACTGACTTAGTATTAGCTCCATGGCTCTCAACCAAAACTAATGACTCAAAACTCACCCAAGACTTGATACCAAAATATCGATCTCCTCATATCTCACAATACATATTTATACCACAAAAATGGTTAAAAACCCATTACATCAATGATCAAAACCCTAACCCTAAGTGGATTAGGTTTTCCACACTTTAACTTCTTGTGCATGGTTGATAAGTGTCCTTCTTCTTCCTCGCACTACTTTTCCTTGTTCTCCAACGTATTCTCCTTTTTTGGTCCCTTTCTCAACTACTTCATTAATTGTTGTGCATTTCCCAAAATAGTTTGCGTCAACAAAGTATCTAGTTTGGATTATCGGATTACAGATGAAGTGGTAGATTTAGAGATATGTCTACAATGTGTGATAGTATCACATCCAAATGTTGGTGGATGGGATACCTCCCTCACTAAGAGGGAGTGTTTATTTTGTGTAGCTTCGGTAGGTATTGCCACTAGATACAAAGGTGTTAGGAATGTGGAAATTTTTGGGGGCACCAATTTTGACTTTCTTTTCAGTGAAATCAGCCTAGAAATGAGGCTAGGGATGCATGGGAAAGCTTATGGGATTGGTGGTTCTATGTGGGGGTGTCATTGTTGAGTTTAGGAAGGGCTCCTAAAATCACTCATTGGAATCCTATATAAAGGAGAGATGTCATTGTGACATTGTATCATCATTGTGGAAGAATGGAGTTGGCATAAGTGAGTCTGCACTTTTGTCAAGGAGGATTGGTAATCTCATCTAATAAAGTCTATAAGGGGGTGAATCTGGCCTAGGAGAAAGGAGGTGGCAAAGAGATAAGTGTACGTAGGTTTTCGTACAAGTTTTCTGAGTCCATAAATAGTTTTCAGATGGGTGAAGGATTATACACGCGGGTTGTAGAACGACGAATCGTGTATAGGGTATACACAATTTGTAGGAGAGAAAATTGCATATTTCTGCGGGTTTCCAGTAAGGTGAATCATGTATCTAGTTTTATGGGAAGGTACATATCCATACAAGATGACAGATGACATCATGAGGCTGTACAGGTGGTCTACAAAAAAGTCGTGAGCATACAAGATTTCCCTAATATAGTTGAGGTATGGTTTTCTATTTTGTATTTGAAGGACAAGGTTGTCCTCATATTCTCTTGTTTTGGAAGGACAATGATGTCCTTATATTTGGTGATATTGTACTGGTTGAGAGGATTGGATTTGTCCTTAGATTTGAAGAAATGGATAAAGTTATAAAAAAAAATTATTGTGTCTCTTGTATATTCATGATTCATCTTCGATCTTGTTGTTTCTTTTGCATATGTTTTCAGTCAATAATTTCAGTGTAAAGTTGTTCATTGATAGTTAGATCACTAGGAAAAAAATTTCATATCTAAAATTAGTCACATAGAGTTGCATGTGAAAATTGATAGTAACAAAAATATAATCGTGAATGGACATAGTGATTAATCAACGATCATCCTTGCATATTGGTTGGTGAGAAGATCCTATGTAACGGGGGAACCATCCACAGACTAAGTAGTTGATCACGTGAAGGGTGAAGTGTCAAAGTATAAAGGATGAAAACCAAAAGGGATATATTTATGTAGTCAGGTGCAACAAACATTCAAATAAATCTCAATAGCTTGCATTCATCCCCTATTAGAATAAAATGCCACCACTTTCCCCATCCACCAATCCCTAACCATGCACTAAATATCGGGAAGGAATGGAAAGGAATTTTTGACCAGACTAGGGGCATGCAGATATATTTTTAGGGGCTATGGATGCTCGTTGGTAGTGAAGCAAGGTCTATGATTATGTGGTGACTCCATTGGGGCTATGGATTCCCATAGGAAATGGAGAAACACATGCAAGATATCTATATATAAAGATGGTGAAAATTATTTATTTATCCCAAACCTATATTAGCCTCTTGATGGAGATACAAAATCGAATCGTAGACCCAATTTAAAGAAATAAATCTCATCATAAATCATCCTCTATGTACAAAAAACTAGCTCCACTAGCAAATACGTAAGCATCACCAATGATCCCACCACGATGGAATATTTCAAATCACTGTTGTTCATTATTTTCATAATTTTTGAACATGACCATCTACATTTTCTACTTATCTGTTAGAAAAGACTAGCAAATATTTTGGCTTTGCCCAGTGTGTCATAATTTGTTGCACACATACAACAAGCTCCCA
Source organism: Picea sitchensis (assembly GCA_010110895.2). Taxonomy (NCBI): domain Eukaryota; kingdom Viridiplantae; phylum Streptophyta; class Pinopsida; order Pinales; family Pinaceae; genus Picea; species Picea sitchensis. The sequence continues at coordinate 89,979 of SNQJ01S0038835.1, read as the reverse complement.
ATTTTATTTTCTTACCGTCTATCTAAGAAACAAAATTGGGCCCCCCTCCAAATA
>SNQJ01S0038835.1:59536-89915 GCA_010110895.2 Picea sitchensis | reverse complement strand
CTCTCTCTCTCTTGTATGAATCAATAAGCCTAAGTTTTCCTCTTGTTTTCCTCGCTTTACCATTTTTAGTTTCTCTTTAGATCTCTTCAACCCGTTGATTCACACTTCAACGACTTACCTCTTCTCGCACCGATACATAGCGTACCGACAAACACATCATTTCTTCCACTTACACATTAGTGTGCCAATGATTTCTTCATTGATACATAGACCACCTTCCTATGAACTTGGCCAATGCGCTAGTGCACTTTTTCTAAACTTAACTGAATCACGTCTTTATCATCAATGAAGTTCGCACGATCAATGTCAACACACCGATAATATTCATGCGATTTTTTTCATCGTGCACATGCCTTTCACCAACTGAATTCCTTCCACCTTCACCAATATGTTGCATATCGATAATGCTCCTCCCTTTCACTTAAATACACTACATATCTACGAGGTTCATATTTCCTTCATCGATACACTAAATGTTGAAAATTTTCCCTCTACCATCGTTGATGTGCCAATATAAGGATATGGACCCCTCGTCATTGCCGAGTGTATTGACAATGATCTTCCTCCTCTCACCAACATTGACCCGGTCAAAAAGGACCACCTTTGTGTTGAGGTTATCTTATCGTCCTCCTATCTTGGATCCTTCTTGTTTCATAATCATTCAATATCCTACCATTTATAATGATTAAGCTTCCTATGCATAATACGATAACTGATGACTAATACCCATTGTGCTTGATCTACTTCATCATCACATTCATAATCAAATTTGTCTATGTCGTTAATAGCTTGCATTCACATACCATACCATCTTGATTACTTTTTGTTTCTTGGTTATATGATGAAACTATGATCGTGAATGTGTTGTCTATAATCATATGAGTTAACCACGAAATTTGTAGGTCTTGTGCTAGCTCTGAAATGCATCTTAAAGGAAAATTAGTACTCCCAGCTCATGAGCCATGTTGAGCATCCAAAACGTCAGTTGGTTATTTTTGTGAATTTAAAATTATGTGCTACTAACACATCACCTAAATTTCAATGGATTAATTAATATTTTATACACCATAGATGACACAGGAACTTACGAAATTGAATTTGGGTGAAGCAACAATGAAAACGAGACTCAAACTTCTGTTAAAAAATGACTTTGAGTGCAAATTTTTGGCTTTCGTCAAAGTAAATTTTTCATCACTGGAATAGGTCCAATGTATTATTTTCACTATTAATATTTGAATGAAACTCACAAAATAAAAATCCAACGCTCAAAAGTACCAAAATGAATTTCCAAGGGGTTTCTCATCCAAACCCACCTTATCGATCGTTACACATATGGAATGCTTGAATAACATGGTTAATCAGCTTGCCGAAAGTACCTCTCCATACCATTCATAGTGCAAGAGACAACACTCAAATTCGACATCGTACGAGTGAGTTATGAGTCTTGAAAATATCCTTCAATGACACCAACATAGGTCCACATTCTTGAGTTATAACCTCCTTCTCAAAGATACTTTGGGTAACTATTGGTTTTATAATAAGTTATTTCAAAGTTTAATATATATTAAATTTAAATAATTTGTATTTTATTTAAAATTTAAATTATTTAAACTCAATATTTGCAAAATAATTAATGCATAAAAAGGGAAACAAACCATATGAAAGGGAAGAATTTTAAATTAAACATTGGGCAATATCCCACAACGAAGAGAAAAGACATAATTAGGGTTCTTAAAATATTTCCATGATTAGGGTTTTGATATCAAAATAAACGCACTTGATCAATGAACATGGAAACAACTGCTTTGAATTCATCGGTGAAGTTAATTTAAATAGATCTGAAACTCACCTATTCACATCGATGAAGTTAAGAGCAAGTGCTCTGAAACTCACCATTTCACATTGACAAAGTTATGGAAAACACTGAATCACAATATGATCAGAATGAATCTATTTTTAGTAATTATTTTGTTGTTCCATAATTGAATGGGAGTATCAACCTATCATTCGTTGATCCTGTGAAATATGAAACTTCTAATCTAAATGCATAGATGTTAATGACAAAAATATAAAGTATGCATATAAAAATGAGTTTGTGTTTCCTCATCAAGAAGCCACAACAAATGAACATCTCATCACCATGCAAATCATATGAAACATCAAGTTGATCCAAGAAATGATATCACATAAATTTTCCCTAGAATTGCATATTAATCTTCAAGGGAAAATGCATCAATCGGCCTAAGATGCTAACTTTATAATACAAAACTCCTCACATGATTTTGTTGATGTCATAGGAGAAGGTTTGAATTCATATTTCATTCAACGTTTACATCCAACAATCATATATCATCTCTCCCCTTAGGATGCAAGGTATGTGAAATATGGACCCAGAGGGATTTTCTCAGATAATGAAGCATTCCAATTTCAATAGATAGTTATGTCAGGTGTTCATTGTCCTAATTTGACCCCCAGGAGGAGTGACACCACCTACTTCATATTTATGCTTGTTTTATGAATGTTTTCTCCCTTGGATGTCTATTGTAATGTCTTCATTCAAATCGTCTCTACTAAGAAACTTCTTAATTTCTTCGTATGGAGCTTAGATTGGTGCTAGTGTTGAAGATGTAGGAACCATGAAGAGAGTATAACCTTAAAATTATGTGCACTTGGAACCAAGAGAACACTTTGAAATTCTAAAAATAAGCAAGGTTGATGTTGAATGTGAGTGTTGATCTAAATCTGTTGGTTATTGGAAAAGGAAATATAATGGAAAAGAAATGTGGTGGATACCACTCAAACTGAATTGTAATGCATAAACCATGTTTTTGTTTAAGACTGGATGTCAATATTTTATTAGAACAATATATAGACATATTGTTGAAGTGCTATTATAGGAAACATTTAGAACAACAAAATGACTGCTGCAAGAATTTGTTGATACCATAAACCATATAGTCTTCACATATAACCCCTATTGATACAATTAATTCTATGTGAATGGATTTACTTGAAGTATAACATAGAAATAATTCATTGTATTACCGACTAGTAATGTAAATCGTTAATCAATGCGAGACAACTCACGAGTGATGAAAATGAGTGTCAAGGTACCTAAGTACATCCTAGCAGGCATGAATGGATGTGTTGGAGTCAAGTCACTTGCAATATATGTAAATAAATACACCTTTATGAATTACCATTGTTTAAAGTTAGGAGGTTTTCCATTGATGTATGCAAGTCCCAAGGTACTTATAAATATCTCCAACCTTGGTCCTCGATAGTGTGTTGAAGTTGATGGGAAAAGGTTTGCTAGAAGGAGGGCCTTAAGGAATCCCTTATCATCTAACATGAGCATAAAATAAATGAGTTTTGAAGAACCATAATACAATATTTAACCAACATGCATATAATTGTTGAGAATTTTTCTCGCCAGTTGCCTGGTTTTCAAGCAAAACACATGTCCAATTGCGTCAATAACTTGGTTTTCAAAACTAGACTTTTTTTTGTCTTTACTATTTTTTTCATTATATTTTTATATGATATCCTACCCTTATGAAAGAATAAAAACCTCTTTCAAGTGTAGGAATACTTCGTATGGAACCATGGGCATAATAGGTGTCAGGCTTCTATATTAAAGATTTTTAATTACCTGAAAACACTGAATTGTCAAACCAGGGTAAGTGAAATTAGAGCTACTACACTGTATGTGCTGATAAGATTCTAATTCCTATCTAAAGGTTATTCTGAGAAGAAAACACAAACTCACTCTTAAAAACTAAACCCTAATGATTATCTTGAAACTAATCATCTCTTATTTAATTCATCAAAGGAAAAATAGTTATGTGCTTAAGTAAAGATACTTCTATTTCTGATCCAATGTGATCTCCCAAGACTATATACCATTAGCTTAAACATATAATCATCATCATTTCTATCTAAGCCATAAAATAAATATAATTTTCGAAAACCTTTTAATCTAAACATCAAAAATAGTTCTGAATCTATCCACAGGTAGAATAAATAAATGTCCTATTTACCCTACTGGTACTGGAAGCTTCCTTTAATCCGATTGTAAACTAACTACCCTAACAGAAAAAAATAAACCTAAACTCATACTCCTTTTGAATCATGATCAAATTTAGAATTAGAAACAGACTATAAGCTGACTATCCTAACAGAACAAAGTAAGCTAACTATCCTAATCAAGACAGAGTAAATCTAAACTCGCATTCCCTTTAAATCATGTTCAGATTGAAAACTGGAAATAGAGCAAATCTAGTTCATTCTTTAAGTTCTACAAGAATAAATAATGCATTCAACATTCATCAATATATGAGATGTTATCACACTGGAAATGATACAATCCGAAGAATGGTTAAGCAAGAATCTAACAAAGTAATTCCCAAACTCAAATAAACTAACTTACATGCAGATTCTAAAATACTGAAATAAACTAAATCTAATATGGAAAAGAGACAGTGACTTGAACCTGTTGGTGGACCCAACCAAGAGGTGCAATCGCTGAAAAGGAAACCAGAGCTACTCAGATCATTCCATGCAAAAACTGTTCATACTTCACGCTCCATAATTCATAAAACGACTCAAATCATTTAACAGTAAATAACATAACGCATAGCAGATTTGTATTATCAAAAATTGTATCATGTAGCATATTGTAACCAACGTTTCTTGAGAGCGATCCTATGTTTATATATATCCTCTCCAAAGTAGTTTTAAACAAAGGTGCATTAATCTAAACGGATCTCAGATCCGAAAATGACTCATAGTTAGTTAAAATGAACTTCACAACTTCATGACACGCAATGTCAAGAAGTGTGGATCATAAAGAATTATAATAAATCGGTTCTACAATCTCGCCCCGAGTCAGCATATTGAGTTATGACTCAATCTATCATATGAATCAAACTGTCAATCAACTCTGGCCATGTCGTGCAAGTCTTCGGCAGCTTCTTTGGTATCTCCACTAAGTGCGAGCTGGTACCTGGTACTGGTAAGTTCTGCTTCAAAGGAACAATACCTAACTCATGCCACATTAGTATCAACATTAGTTTAAAATATCAAAATACATTAAAAATAACTTGAATCATAAGAATACCTTGAATAGCCCCATTTAGTTGTAAAAGGATGTCAAATGTGTCATGGTAAGGCCAAAAGGAAATGATACTAGATATGAAAATGGAGGTCTTTTTGGCATGATATAGGCAAAAGTATAGTCAAAACTGGAGACTGACAATAGGATCTCAAGTAGACTCATATCCAAATTTGAAAAATGTACCTTTATATATGTCTAGCTATGAGAAACTAATTGCTCTAATTGATATGGTGACAACGAATCGTTGATTATTGATTGTCTATAACCAAGTTTCAATGTAGGAATTGTTCCTTTATATTTATTGTGTTTTGTAAATGGGTTGCATGTATCCCTTTGTCATCCAACAAATTTCTTCTGAAATATTCTCATTGCACTCCTGAATGCATAAAGGATATGATGATAAGCATGGTAGAAATTCCTCATTCTTAGGTTGTTCTATCTTCTCTTCATCAAATGGTTTCCATGGCTCTTTGGTCTCTTCTATGTCATATTGATGTTGCACATGGAATGTTTTCTCTTCTATTACTTCCCGAGATGTAGATATCTTCCTGATGGTTGTTAGGATTTTCTACTCCTGAGATGCAGAGATGTTCTCAGTTGCTTCTAGGATTTGAGATATTTCCTGGAGTAACATTCTCCTTTACTCAATATATTCTTGAATAGTCTTTCATTCTTCTTGTCGGTTGATAATCCTTGTCTTGCACATGGATGAGTACNNNATTAACACATTTAAAAATAAGGAAAATAAATTAAATCAACACAAATAAGAGCACACCACTCAAATAAACCTTAATAAATATAAAATAAAATCATGTACTTGAACTCCACATGCTACCGATACCTTGTTGTCACCAAGTTTTCTTTCCACATGACTTAGCTTTTCCATGAAAAACACACTTACATAAAGGAAACAAACTAGTCCAACATGATGAGGTGTCGTGAAGACTCACAAAAGTGGTTGTACCTTTCATCTTACCTTCTTCACTCCTCCTGGTCTTAAATGCGTAGATAAACAAAAAACATTTTTATAGTTTTTGTATTTTTAGTCAAAACTAAAAGATTTGAAAACAAATTCCTTTAGTGCCTCCTCGACAATGGTGCCAAAAATGTTGGCCTAATTTATTTTCATAAATAGGATGCTCATTATGTCAATCCAAGGTTCCTAAACTTATAAGACAAAATCACTGTATGTGACAGAATTAGCTTTGAAACTTGTTCTACAAACTAAGAAGAAAATCCAAACTTGAAGATTATCAACAACTACTTTATAAAATCTAGGAAGTGAAATCTAATCTAATCTTTAAAACTTCAAATGAAATCTAATTATTTAAACCTTGTATTGTCACAATTCCAATGGTAGAAAATCAGGTTATGGAGTGAAATGTGCCACTAAAGTGTTCTCTTCACAACATTACTCTATCAACAGGTGAGATTGAGGGTTTGAAAGAAGGATCTAACACACATGCAAAATGAAGGTAACTAGAAAGTAATCACTCCAACAAGAAATTAAATAATCTTTTCAACCTTGAATAAACAAGATTACACAGACAGAATATCATATTATGAGATGAAAGATGCCTTTAGAAAGGTTCACAAAATGGTTCTCTTTTCACTTATGTAGGTTATTGAATAAGGAATAAATTGTATACACACATACTTGAATGGAAAATTGGTTTAAATAAAGAAAGCATAATTAATTCAAGTTTGAATTGGTTGATTAAGCATGCATCAGGGTCCCTACTAGTAGAAAATATGGTTGTAGAGGATTTTCCTCACTCTCTCGGGTGGCTCAAGGAATTGAAACAATACTCCATTAGACTGCTCAATCTTTTACTTAATCTTGCAATACTAAACTTGTCTCTCAAAATCAATAGCTATTCTATGGAAATAAAACTTAATTTTTTCATGAACACTACAAGATTTAAACTACGATAAATAAGTAACAAGGCTATAACTTAATTCAAGAATTTATGAACATAGGAAAATACAAATACAATAGATTTATGATGAATGAAAACATAGCTTTATTTACACATTAAAGTTTGAACATGAAAGGAAAACAAATTAGAGATACATATACCGATACTTTTGCTACAACAATCCACAGTTATGCACAATGAAGAAAAGAGTGCACATGCTTAGACAATGGGGACCCTCCATGCCTTATATTACGCACTAGAAGACTACCAGGGAAAGAAACTCAAAGAGACCACACATGTTATTGAAAATGAAGCTTGAAACATTGAATAAGTTTCTGAGCAAGATCATAATCAAATTACAAAGTTTTAAATATAAATATGTCCTGCGAGATTCACTAGCTTGGCATTTATACATGAAAACAAAACCAACTGCTAATAAATCTCTTCTTGGATAACCAAATGTTATTCTGAGCATCCTTCTAGATGGGATTTGACCTACACAATAGCCAAAATCATAGAAGAATCGTGAGCATGCAAATATGGGTTTTACATTTTTAGAAAAATCTCTAAATCTCCCAAATCACAATTTTTCTAGATATATGCCAATGCGTCACCTAATTGGATATGTTATGCACAAACCCCATGTCCTATAATTTTCAAATTTGTCTTCATTAGTCCATAAAACTTGTCTAAAGATTTTTGCCTCATTTTTATGCTATAAAAAATATTTTAGAGTGGTTGAGTTGAACATGTGTTGATTGGGCCTGGGATTTTTTCACCAAACCAATAGGAAACTAACCATACCATGAACATGGGGAACAAAACCCTTGTCCCCATTTTTTCCCAAATAACCTGCAAACATGCTAACCACGGAGCGATTACAAGAACCTAATTGTTCTGGTAATGTTTGGTAAAATACTCAAAAATTTAATATTTTGACTTGTTAAATAAAAATTAAAAATAAAACCATAAGTTACCTTTTAATCCTTTATAGGCCTTTATTAAGAGGAAATGGATGCGGAAAATACCAAAAATAGAGGGAAATGGGTTTAGCAATAGGTAGATATGGTGATTTTTATACGAACAAATATGGTACCAACAATGTGTTTCAACCATCCATTCCTTTCATAGCCTCACACATTAGGGAGCATATATTATAGCCTTAATTTCCACCTTACATGCTAGAAGGGAGTTCACAAGAAGATGAAAGAAAAAAATCATGTTTTTCTTGATGTTTGAGCCTTTTTTTGATATCATCGCGGGTCTAATAACGTACAACACACAATGATAATCACATAACAGTAGTAGTGCAACAAATGATGAATTGCCAAACCTTCTAGATGTTAGAAAAATAAGATCGCAGATAAATGAAATAAAACATATGCGGAAATAAAACACAGAAGATACACAACAAAACACAGACACAAATATACGTGGTACACTCATTGTGGGTTATGTCCACCAGAGAAATTGTTAGCCCTTCCTTTATTATTATCCAACAACTGAAGAGATACAACCTACCACACACCATTTGTAACTTCCTCTTCTTTCTCTCATAATCTCCTCTCCGAGAATATAATATTCACTTTCATATACAACCACAATACAATTCCCTCATAAAAGAGGGTTTCCTTCTAGGTCAAAAAACCCTACCATAACTTCTACCGTCAAATATGTGACCTTATAATGGGCGGTCCATATTGACTACAAAATTAAAATATTTTACAAGGCAATTTTCCCAAAAAATGATCTTCGAGGATGCTTCCTTTGAACCCCCACTCGGGGGGGGGCACTCCGAAATTTCTCTCCCCCACCCCCTGCTGGACCATCCTGGTGAGAGATGTGGGGGTGAAATCTCCCCCACACCCGTTGCTAGGAAATGGGATCCAAAAATGGCTAAAGAAAGACTTATGAATTAGGAAGATAATCAGGCTCCACAATCAATAATCTCCCACTTGGAGATTGATCACAACAACTCCACTATTACTATACGTGTTGGACTATGATCCACCTTGGACCTGGACAATTTCTCATCTTCACCTTCATGCTTGAAGGCCAACTGAAACTAAGCGAGAACTCAGTTTCTGTTAGGAACCTAACCCCTCACGTAGGTAGAATAATATATTTCCATGTAATAAAGGTCAATATTAATAAGGCCTAGCAATAAGGAAGAATGCATCCAATGTAAGAGGACCTAATAGAAGCTTCCTCTAGATTGTTCTTTTGATAGACATATTTAGTATAAATAGGAGTCGAGGGTATGATAAGTTTTGTCTTGGATATTATTGTAATAGAGCTCTGCTCTACTGGAGGTTGCCCCCTCGAAGAGGCAAGTGAACATTGCTCTCAATAATCAAAGTGCTCTTTATGGTGTTATTCTGGTATTATTTTGGTATTATTGTGGTTTTTTTATGGTTATATAATTTTTTATCTACCATTTCTATCTAATTATTTATGTTTTTCATACTATTTTATATCTGGAATATTACAAGTGGTATCAGAGCACCTTCCTTGGCAGAAAATTGTGGGTTAAATTTGTTTTTTTTGGCTACAGACGTATTCTGACGTATTTAAGCTACAGATATTTTTCGTTACGTGCATAAACCCGCAGTCAGGGATTCATACATACAAAAAATACAATTGGTACTTAAACACACATATGTTGTCCACCCTTGTAACCCATGTTGGTACCCCTTCGAGTGGTAGCGCATTAGACAACACCTGTATACGTATCGACCTAGATCTCTTGAAGCCCTCCATATATAAATTGATCGATCGCCTGACTACTATAGTGCCACTAAAAACAACACTAGAGAAAATACTCTCTAGTACATTGGTAGTCGGGTAGTACGGCTAAGGGCACAATCTAGCCTCCTTAGTTGTTTCCCTGAGATATTGGGTCGAGTACTACTGTTGGACCCCTTACATATATCAGAGAGTTACAACATAGGGAAAACCCTTGTCTGTAGAACCCTTGAATACCATAAACTTTGGGCGGAAACAAAAACAGAACAAACAAGATCTATTGCCGTGCAACTATCTCCTACATTCGGGTTGTGAAATTACTACACATTTCTTTCTGTTAAGCATTTAGGAATTTCATCAGTGAAATATTCTTCAGATCGAAGTATAACTCCACAGGAGTAAAAAAATAAAGAAGTCTGGATCTTGTTGACACCATTATTTGAGACCCATCCTTTTGGATTTCTCTCTTCACCTTTATCACAGTCATACCTATCATTTTTCAGCAAATGTTTTTTTATTGTGGACCTGACCCCCTTCCAACACCCTTATTTGGGATTTACCCCATTGGATTCAACTTGTCATCCTGATCGTTGTGATACACTTCATCCATAACCCATTTTTTGTGTGGTCCCACCCACCCATTTTTGTGTTCCCTCTTCATCATGGCCTACACCCGTAGCCAAGACTTGGAAGCTTTCTACCTTGCATTCTAATTTCTCAGAAAACCAACAAGAAGTGAGAAAGCTCAGTGCCAATATTGCCACCATCAATAAAAACATGCATTCCTCCATCACCTCCAAAATCGAGGACCTCAAACAATACCTCAAACAAGACCTTGTTTCCCAGCTTGAATCTGTCACTATGATAATATGTGCCCAGCTACAAATTCCTACAGATATCCCCTCATCTTACCCACCTTTGCAAACTGAAGGTGAAACTTCCTATCATTCCCAGAATTTTCAACCCCATCACTTTCAGTGTGACCTACGCCTTCTGCGTGTGGATGTGACCAAATTTGATGGCTCAGATCCCACTAGTTGGGTAACTCAAATGGAACATTATTTCTCTTTGTATGGCATTACAGATAACTTGGCCAAACTTCGGTATGGTATTCTCCATCTAGATCAAGAATGTTGGAAATGGTGGAAATGGAGAAAAAATGCTCGCCAAGGGTATGTGGCTTGGACACACTTTGTGGCAGAGCTTTATGAACGCTTTGACACTGACACCAACAATTTAGGTCATTTGACAAAGTTGAAACAATCTGGCACAATGAAACACTTTATAACCACTTTTGAGAGATTGGTTTTTCGTACAGAGGGCATGTTTGATGCTTTTTTCCAAGAATGTTTTATAAGTGGCCTCAAGGATGAGATTCATTCCCATGTCCTCATGGCTCGGCCTTAGAGTTGGGTGGATGCTACTAAAAGAGCTAAGGAAGCCCAACATGTTGTCTCTTCTCAAAACCAAAAACTATCCTTTATTCCTAGCACTAAACCAATCACTCCCACTCATCCTTCTACTCCACTAAAGATCCAGAAATTGACAAGGGCCCAAATGGTGGAATGCCAACTCAAAGGCCTTTGTTATAATTTTGATGACAAATATTTTCCTGGGCACAAGTGTAAGGAACAAAATATTTTTATGGCCATCTCGGAGGATGTTTCAGAAGAGGATGTTGAGGCTCCCCTTGTGTTTGTGTCACTTGAACCCACTTACATGGCCCCTCCCTCACACCTTCCTGAAGTAGAACCGATCATTTCCCTAAATTCTCTCTCTAGCTTCTCTGCTCCCAAAACCCTCAAGCTAATTGGTTACATTAAGCATAGGAAGGTCATCATTCTTGTTGATAGTGGAAGCACCCATAATTTTATTCATCCTTTCATTTCCCAAGAAACTAATTGCTATATCTGTGTCATCAATAATTTTCAAATCATGATTGCCAATGGCAGGTCCATGAAATGTGGGAGCGTTGTGAAAATGTGTGTCTCCAAATTGGTGAGTACCACCTAAAATATCATATGTTTCTTATCGACATGGGAGACTATGAAATTGTGTTGGGTGCAGAATGGCTAAGGACTTTGGGTGCCATTCTCATGGATTTTAAGGAATTAACCATGAAATTCAATGATGAGGGACAACAATAAGTTCCAAGGCATCACCATCAGTTCCCCCGAGATCATTAGTTCCCATTGCATGGAAAAGATGCTCAAAAAAGGTCATTCTGACATTATTTCCCAACTCCATACCATATAATCCACTGAGACACCCTTCGTGCTGCAGGACCTCTAGTCCATCCTCTCTAAACATCAAGTGGTTTTTTCCACTCCCCAGGAAATCCTTCCTTCCCATGGTGTTCATGATCATTCCATTCCCCTTGTCCTAGGAAGCCTTCCTCCCAATATCCATCCCTATTGTCACCCCTTTTCCCAAAAAAATGAAATTGAGAAAATTGTTCAAGAACTGCTCAACGCAGGTGTTATCCGCCTGTTGGCAGCCAACCCATTTTTTTGGATTACTCTCAAAAACATGCCTACACCCCTTGTCGTATTACGACAAAGTATTGTCACATTGTGCTAATAGACATTCGTCTCATTTTTGCGACCATTACAATTCAATTTCGATTCAGTTTTCACAACTGAAAGTGTGAAAACACTTCTTTCGTTGATTAGATTGTCGTCGTCTTTGATTGATACTTGATCACTGGTTTATCATATGATTGCTAATGTTGTATCAGACTTATGTTCTTGATCATTCTTGATTGCACATTTGGATATATTTCACTGTTTAAACTTTGGACATGGGAGTTATTAGTCTTTTTCTGATCTTATGAATATTGTGTAATTGATTTGGTCATATTGTTTTTATCCTTGCTTTGGACTTTCACTCAATTATCATATAAAGGAACTTTGATCATCTGGTTCTAAGAATTTGGAATACAAACATATATGGTATACACCAAATACATTGGCAAGTTTATAAGGTATGATAGAAATGGTTTCAAGGCGCATAAGTTAATCATGTTCGATTTTACAAATCGATACTTGACATACAATGTTTGCAAGCATATTATAAATTGATTGTTATATGATCCCGAGCTATGTATTAGCAGTAAACCCTGTGATTAAGCGGTTGATTAAACATTGGAATTGGCACGTTGAATCGATAGTTAATGCTGGTATTGTGTGGGTTTTAAACTTAACACTTGGCGCTTTGATGTCATATGATGTGTTGGTTCTAACTCGGATGAATGGCACGTAGAACTGGTGATTTACCAACCCGCTGGTCGATACATTTGTTTTAATGATTATGGTTTTAGACATCTCGGAACAGGCTCATTAATGTAATATGTGGTGATGGTAATCCCACCACCTTCGCACGCCTGGAGTTGTTTCCGGTCTCATCCAGCATTCAAAATATGCAAACCCTATCGTAATTCACTCTGTGCATTGTGCATTCGGTGTGAAACCTACCATGAGCAGAGGTTATGGCTCCTGTTGTGAGGGCCGAACCTAATGGCAGCCAAGCGCTGTTAACATTCGATGGTGCATACGCCGACCNTCCCTCATAAAAGAGGGTTTCCTTCTAGGTCAAAAAACCCTACCATAACTTCTACCGTCAAATATGTGACCTTATAATGGGCGGTCCATATTGACTACAAAATTAAAATATTTTACAAGGCAATTTTCCCAAAAAATGATCTTTGAGGAGGCTTCCTTTGAACCCCCACTCGGGGGGGGGGGCTCCAAAATTTCTCTCCCCCACCCCCTGCTGGACCATCCTGGTGAGAGATGTGGGGGTGAAATCTCCCCCACACCCCTTGCTAGGAAACATGATCCAAAAATGGCTAAAGAAAGACTTTTGAATTAGGAAGATAATCAGGCTCCACAATCAACAATCTCCCACTTGGAGATTGATCACAACAACTCCACTATTACTATACTTGTTGGACTATGATCCACCTTGGACCTAGAAAATTTCTCATCTTCACCTTCATGCTTGAAGGCCAACTGAAACTAAGTGAGAACTCAGTTTATGTTAGGAACCTAACCCCTCACGTAGGTAGAATAATATATTTCCATGTAATAAAGGTCAATATTAATAAGGCCTAGCAATAAGGAAGAATACGTCCAATGTAAGAGGACGTAATAGAATCTTCCTCTTCTAGAAGGATCTTCCTCTAGATTGTTCTTTTAATAGACATATTTAGTATATATAGGAGTCGAGGGTATGATAAGTTTTGTCTTGGATATTATTGTAATAGAGCTCTCCTCTACTAGAGGTTGCCCCCTCGAAGAGGCAAGTGAACATTGCTCTCAATAATCAAAGTGCTCTTTCTGGTGTTATTATGGTATTATTTTGGTATTATTGTGGTTTTTTTTATGGTTATATCATTGTTTATCTACCATTTCTATCTAATTATTTATGTTTTGCATACTATTTTATATTTGGAATATTACAAGTGGTATCAGAGCACCTTCCTTGGCAGAAAATTGTGGGTTAAATTTTTTTTTTTCGGGCTATAGACGTATTTTGACGTATTTAAGCTACAGAGATTTTTAGTTATGTGCATAAACCCACGGCCAGGGATTCATACATACAGAAAATACAATTGGTACTTAAACACACATATGTTTTCCACCCTTGTAACCCATGTTGGTACCCCTTCGAGTGGTAGCACATTAGACAACACATGTATACGTATTGACCTAGATATCTTGAATCCCTCCATATATAAATTGATCGGTCACCTGACTACTATAGTGCCACTAAAAAAAACACTAGAGAAAATACTCTCTAGTACATTGGTAGTCAGGTAGTATGGCTAAGGGCACGGTCTAGCCTCCTTAGTTGTTTCCCTAAGATATTGGGTCGAGTACTACTATTGGACCCCTTACATATATCATAGAGTTACAGCATAGGGAAAACCCTTGTCTGTAGAACCCTTGAATACCCTAAACTTTGGGGCGGAAACAAAAATAGAACAAACAAGATCTATTGCCACATAACTGTCTCCTACATTCGGGTTGTGAAATTACTACACATTTCTTTCTGTTAAGCATTTAGGAATTTCATCAGTGCAATATTGTTCAGATCGAAGTATAACTCCACAGGAGTAAAAAAGTAGAGAAGTCTGGATCTTGTTAACACCATTATTTGAGACCTATCTTGTTGGATTTCTCTCTTCACCCTTATCACATTCATACCTATCATTTTTCAGCAAATGTTTTTTTATTGTGGACCCGACCCCCTTCCAACACCCTTATTTGGGATTTATCCCATTGGATTCAATTCGTCACCCTGATCGTTGGATACACTTCATCCATAACCCATTTTTTGTGTGGTCCCACCCACCCATTTTTGTGTTCTCTCTTCATCATGACCCACACCCGTAGCCAAGACTTGGAATATTTCTTCAATACCTTGCACTCTAATTTCACAGAAAACCAACAAGAAGTGAGAAAGATCAGTGCCAATATTGCTACCATCAATAAAAACATGCATTCCTCCATCATCGCCAAAATCGAGGACCTCAAACAATACCTCAAACAAGACCTTGTTTCTCAGCTTGAATCTGTCACTATGATAATATGTGCCCAGCTGCAAATTCCTACAGATATCCCCTCATCTTACCCACCTTTGTAAACTGAAGGTGAAACTTCCTATCATTCCCATAATTTTCAACCCCATCACTTTCAGTGTGACCTACGCCTTCTGCGTGTGGATGTGACCAAATTTGATGGCTCGGATCCCACTAGCTGGGTAACTCAAATGGAACATTATTTCTCTTTGTATGGAATTACAGATGACTTGGCCAAACTTCGGTATGGTCTTCTCCATCTAGATCAAGAATGTTGGAAATGGTGGCAATGGAGAAAAAATGCTCGCCAAGGGTATGTGGCTTGGACACACTTTCTGGCAGAGCTTTATGAACGCTTTGACACTGACACCAACCATTTAGGTCGTTTGACAAAGTTGAAACAATCTGGCACAATGAAACACTTTATAACCACTTTTGAGCGATTGGATTTTCGTACAGAGGGCATGTTTGATGATTTTTTCCAAGAATGTTTTATAAGTGGCCTCAAGGATAAGATTCATTTCCATGTCCTCATGGCTCAGGCTTAGAGTTGGGTGGATGCTACTAAAAGAGATAAGGAAGCACAACAGGCTGTCTCTTCTCAAAACCAAAAACTATCCTTTACTCCTAGCACTAAACCAATCACTACCACTCATCCTTCTACTCCACTAAAGATCCAAAAATTGAGAAGGGCCCAAATGGCGGAACGCCAACTCAAAGGACTTTGTTATAATTTTGATGACAAATATTTTCTTGGGCACAAGTATAAGGAACAAAATCTTTTTATGGCTATCTCATAGGATGTTTTAGAAGAGGATATTGAGGCTCCCCTTGTGTTTGTGTGACGTGAACCAACTTACATGACCCCTTCCTTACACCTTCCTGAAGTAGAACCGATCATTTCCCTAAATTCTCTCTCTAGCTTCTTTGCTCCCAAAACCCTCAAGTTAATTGGTTACATTAAGCATAGGAAGGTCATCATTCTTGTTGATAGTGGAAGCACCCATAATTTATTCATCCTTGCATTTCCCAAGAAACTAATTGCTATATCTGTGTCATCAATAATTTTCAAATCATGATTTCCAATGGCAAGTCCATGAAATGTGGAGAGTGTTGTGAAACTGTGTGTCTCCAAATTGGTGAGTACCACCTGAAATATCATATGTTTGTTATCGACATGGGAGATTGTGAAATTGTGTTGGGTGCAGAATGTCTAAGGACTTTGGGTGCCATTCTCATAGATTTTAAGGAATTAACCATGCAATTCAACGATGAGGGACAACAATATAAGTTCCAAGGCATCACCATCAGTTCCTCCGAGATCATCAGTTCCCATTGCATGGAAAAGATGATAAAAAAAGGTCATTCTGGAATTATTTCCCAACTCCATGCCATATAAGCCACTGAGACACCCTCCATGCCGCATGACCTCCATTCCATCCTCTCTAAACATCAAGTGGTTTTTTCCACTCCCCAGGAAATCCTTCCTTCCCATGGTGTTCATGATCATTCCATTCCCCTTGTCCCAGGAAGCCTTCCTCCCAATATCCATCCCTATCATCACCTCTTTTCCCAAAAAAATGAAATTGAGAAAATTGTTCAATAACTGCTCAACGCAGGTGTTATCCTCCCTAGTACGAACCCCTACTCTTCTCCTGTGGTCATGGTCCTTAAAAACAAAGTTTATTGGAACATGTGTCCTGACTTTCATGCCCTCAACAAACTCACCATTAAAGAAAAGTTTCCCATTCTTGTCATTGATAACCTCTTGGATGAATTGAGTGGCGCCTAATTATTTACTAAACTTGATCTTCATTTTGGATACCACCAGATCCATATGAATGAGGCATACATTCCTAAGACTACATTTAGAACTCATGAGGGCCACTATGATTTTTTGGTCATGCCCTTTGTCTTGTGTAATGCTCCATCCACTTTCCAAAGCCTCATGAATCATATCTTCTGTCCTTTTCTCCATCCTTTTGTCTTAGTTTTCTTTGATGATATCCTAGGCTATAGTAAAACATGGACATCCCATATTTCTCATGTGGATCGAGTTCTCCATCTACTCTCTTAGCATCAATGTTTCCTCAAACAATCTAAATGTGCTTTTGGTGACTCAGAAGTCGAGCACTTGGGTCATCCTATTGGCAAGGCCAGTGTTAGGGTAGATCCTAAAAATATTGAATCTATGTAAGATTGGCCTCTACCAAAGACTCTCAAAATATTGTGTGTATTTTTGGGTTTAACAGGTTATTATCACAAGTTTGTTAACAATTATGGAAAGACTGTGACCCCTCTCACTTCTCTCCTTAAAAATAATTCTTTCACTTGAACTCTAGTAGTTGCTCAGGATTTTCAAACCTTGAAGATGGCCATGTGCACCACTCCAATCCTGGCCCTTCCTGATTTCACAAAGACCTTTGTCATGGAATGTGATGCTTCCGATAAAGGAATTGGTGTAGTCCTTATGCAAGAGGGTCGACCTTTGTCCTTTACCAGTAAACAACTGTCAAAGCAAAATTTGGTCAAATCAATCTATGAAAAGGAAATGCTGGATATTGTGCATGTCATGGATCTTTGGCTCCCTTATCTATTGGGTCAATGCTTCAAAATTAAGACAGATCATCAAAGCCTCAAGTATTTTCTAGAACAATGTCTTTACTTTCCAGATAAACAAAAATGGGTGACTAAGCTCTTTAGATATGATTATGAGATCATTTACAAGAAAGGAAAAGACAATGTGGTTGTTGATGCACTTTCTAGAAAATATGAAGATTAAGGGTCCATTTGTTCTCTCTCCTTCATTGTACCAGATTGGCTCCAAGCTATTCACCAGGAATGGCTACATGATCCCAAAATTTCGCATCTGATACAACAAGTGCAGTCCAATTATCCAGTCTTCCTAGGGTACTATTGTCTCAATGATGCACTTTGATACAAAGGCCATTTGTATTTAAGTAAACAATCAAAAATTAAATCCATGATACTTTTTGAGCTTCATGCTACACCCACCACTGGGCACTTTGGGTTTACCAAAACCCATGATAGGGTCAAATGTTCTTTTTTCTGGGATGGTATGAAATAGGACGTTCACAATTTTGTGGTTGAATGTGATGTGTGTCAATGAAATAAGGGCGAAACAGTCAAATATCCTGGCACACTACAACCACTTCTGATTCCACCTTCTATTTGGAAGGATATATCTATGGATTTTATTGTAGGATTACCTAAATCAAGAAATAAATCAAGCATCACAGTGGTAGTTGATTGTATTTCCAAGTCACCAACGTCGGTGATCTCGTTAGGTTGGAATATCAATGACTCCGATTAGACCAATTTGGGTGAGTACTTTTTAGATTGTGTAGGTTGAGCTCTTTGATATAGAGTGCGCACATTGGGGCCCCGCAATCACTGTGAACCGTCGATCGATGATCACATAGGTATTGGATGAATCATGACTGTTAGACCTAGAAAATTTGCTAGGTGGATAGTCGTGAGTTCCTTTGGAAATCCACAGAGTAACAAAGTCCTTCTGATTCATTGATCTGTGGAAGACATGCATCGACAGTTCATCAACTTCGGGTGTAATCACTCTGGGAGAAAGCGAGTGTGGAGAGGTTGAAACTTTTGAAGCCCGAAGAGATGAAGTGATTTGTAGCCATTGATCTATGGGAGACATGTGCCGAAAGATTGTCAACTTCAGGTGTATTCACTCCAAGAGAAAGCGAGTGTGGAGAGGTTGAAACTCTTGAAGCCCAAAGAGCCAAAGTCATTTGCAATCGTTGATTTGTGGGAGACAAGTGTCGACAAATCGTCAACCTTGAGTGTAATCACTCCGAGAGAAAGCGAGTGTGGAGAGGTTGAAACTACTGAAGCCAAAAGAGTCGAAGTGATTTACAGTTGTTGATATGTGGGAGACACGCATCGACAAATCGTCGACTTTGGGTGTAATCACTCTGGAAGAAAGCGAGTGTGGGGAGGTTGACACTCCCGAAGCTTGAAGAGCTGAAGCAGATTTGAGTCATCCAAGATAAAGGGAAAGGTGCCAAAAGATCTTCCATTTTGGAAGATATCCACTTCAGAGGAAGGTGGGGTAATGAGAGTTGATAACTCCCGAAGTAAATCATGATCATCGATTTGAAAGATACGTGCGTCAATAGATCGTTGAATTAGGGTGAAATCACTCCGGGAGAAAAGGTGGTGTGAGCGTCCGAGACTCTCGAATGCCAAAGTCCCGAAGTGGACCTGAGTCATTTATTTAGATGGATGCGTGGAACCTAATATGGAAATTCGAGTACGGAGTACTTCGGAGGAAAAATAGTTGGAGTGCTCGAACCTCCCAAACATCGAAGTCTCAAAGTAAATTAGGGTCATCGAAATCCCTGAGGACACGAGGCGTCAGATCATGAACTTAGAAGGTTTTCCACTCCGGAGGATTTTGTGTGGTGGTCGTCTTGGCGCCTGTTGTCTTGGAGTCTGGTCATATCTGTGGTCATATCCAAGTATAGAGGGATGAAAGAACCCAAATATCTTGGGAGAGGATATATTCCTGCTCTGAACTCATTTCGGAGCATGGATATCGTGGCTAGAAATCCCTAGAAGAGAAGAATGGAATTGGGACCCCGAATGAGGGTATTGTTTTTCTTAAGAAGAATGAAAATTTTTACGCCCCATCGTGGGTGTGTTACAAATTGGTATTAGAGAAAGGTTACAACACTTGGCCTGCGTGGGCTCATAGACGAGTCGCTTAAAAACCATATTTAGATTACTTTTAAGAGTGACACCCTATATTACCTCTTTCTTAAAGAGTTTGGTTAAACGTTTATTGAGGAAAAGAATGAAACTTTCTTCTCTGTGTGTGCACTTAAGAAATTTGAACTGTGTATTGTTCATAAACTAATAGACTATTGGCTAACAATAAGTGTTTTTTCAGAACTTGAGCAGTCAGTAAATCATGAGAAAACTTCAAGTCTAAAGGATGGTGACATGCTATGAAGTGGGGGATGTATCCCATAATAGAGACGAAGAATCTGATGAAAGGAGGGCGATGGAAACCCCTTCGGATATGGCTGAAACTGTAAGGAGCCTCGGGGTCGAATTACAAAGTTACAAGGCCAACAATGAGAGATTGATAAACAAGAAATAAAAACAAACATAAATTAACGCAGTCTTGTAGCAAAGCTTATTCGACATACAGAGGCAATTGCAGCATGAACCCGCAACCAGTCATGTGGATTGACAACATGTGAAGAGAAGTCAAAGTCCACCTGAGATCCAAAAACATGGCCCCATAAAAAAAAACACTAGGAGAAGTACCTCGAAGAAGGCCCAACCTGGAGGTAGGGGACAATCATCGAGAGAGTCCTCTGGAAAGGAAGTTGGCAACTCCAAGGGATCTTCTATTAGAAAAACTAGCTCACAGTCTCATAGGAAAGGAAGGAAGTGAAATAATTCCAAAAGTCATGATCCTGAAGAATTCAAGAAAGGAAAACCACCCTCTTTTGATGGAGAGATTAAGAAAGGGGAAGAGGTTGAATCTTGGCTACTTGGTTTAAAGAAATACTTCAGATTCCATGACTACTCTGAAAACTTGAAGGCTTGAATAGGCATCTTCAACCAGAATGGAAAGGCTTCCATTTGGTGGGAAGACCTTATGAATGTGAAAGGAGTCCATGAGAAGGACTTGTCTTGGAAATAGTTCAAGAAATACTTCAAGAAGAAGTATTTGTCAGATAAATACATGGATGGGAAGACTAAGGATTTCTATGAACCTAGGCTGGGACAACTCACCATAGATGAATATGTCAATAAATTCCTTGAGCTACTAAGGTATGTACCCTACATAAAGGATGAAAAGGTAAAAGTCCAACGATTTATCAGTGGATTACCTCAGACCTACTGGAACATGATTGAGTTTGACGATCCAAATACCTTAGAAGACACTATTTGGAAGGCAAGGTATTGTTATGAATAGTTCGTGCGTTAGATAGAACCTCATGAGGATTGGAAGAAGAAGAATAGTTTGAGGTTCAAGAAGAATGGGTTTAAATCCTCAAGGTATAATAACTATAGGAAGGATTCAAGGATGAGTCTTCCTACCTGAAGTGTGTACCAGAAAAATTTCTCCTCCCAGAGTGGAAATAAACCTTTTGGATTAGCCACAGGAAAGACTGATAACCCAAAGAAGGAACCTTTGAAATGTTGGGGTTACGAAGAAGAACGTTTGTTGAGGGATTTCCCACACCGACAATAGAACAGTAGGAGAATTTACAACATCCAAGAATCTACCACATTCAATGATGTGGCTAGGAACATGCCACAAATTTATGTATCCTTGGACAATAATCAAGTCGACCACCAAACTTCAGTGGTGGATATGGAAGGTATGATCACCAACTATCTAGTTTCTATTTTAATTGACCCTGGTTCTAATTTGATTTATGTGGCCCCTCAGACTGTTGATAAGTGTAAACTATAGCCAGTTAGACATGTTAAGTCGTCTTTGGTACAACTAGCCACTGGGACCAAAAGAAAATTAGCAAAGGGCATACTAGCTTTCCAATTCATCATGGATGGATTGCCCTCCTGAGAGGACCTTAACATACTTCCCCTGTGATCTTATTGATTGGTATGGAATGGTTGGCTACTTATAAAACTAAGTTGGACTAATACCATAAAAATTTAGAATGTGTAAATGAATAAGGGAGAAAGATAACCCTCCAAGGGATTCAAAAGCCTATCTCAGTGAGACAAATATCATCCCTTCAAATGAAAAAGTATTGCAGAAAGGGGTGTCCTTTATATTCAATACAAGTGTTGGAATTTGTTGAGGATGAAAAACCAAAACTAGAGGACCACCCCATATTAAGAGAATATAAACATGTGTTTCTAGAATAGGTACCAGGTCTACCTCCGAGAAGAGACATTGAATTCTTGATAGAACTTGCACCAAGAGCAGTGCCAGCATCTAGAACGCCCTATAGGATGAGTACGCTAGAGATGGTTGAGCTCAAGCTACAGCTAAAGGAGATGATGGAAAAAGGCTATATTTGAACCAATGTATCTTCGTGGGGAGAACCTGTCTTGTTTTTGAAAAATAAATATGGCACACTCCGACTGTGCATAGATTATAGACAACTCAATAAGACAACCATAAAGAACAATTACCCCTTACCAAGAATCAATGACTTGTTCGAGCAATTGGGAGGTGCTTACATTTTCTCGAAGATTGACTTAAGGTATGGATAACATCAAGTCTGAATTAAGGATGAAGACGTCCACAAAATAGCCTTCAGGACAAGGTATGGTCACTATGAATTTGTGGTGGTGCCATTTGGGTTAACCAATTCTCCCGCCACTTTTATGTTCTTGATGAATAATGTACGCAACAAATTTCTGGAAAAAATTGTATTGGTTTTCATTGATGATATCTTAATCTACTCCAAGAATAGAGAGGAGCATGAAGAACATATTAGACTTGTACTTCAAGTACTAAGACATCATCATCTCTACGCTAAGTTTAGCAAGTGTGACTTTTTCCATAAGTAAGTGCATTACTTGGGCCATGCCATTTCTGAAGAAGGGGTAGCAATAGACCCTGACAAGATCTTGTCTATTATGGAATGGCCTACCCCAAAGGATGTATATGATATCAAATCCTTTATGGGCTTAGCAAGATATTATAGAAGGGTTATAAAAGTATTTTCCAAGATTGGTTGTCCAATCACTTCCCTCCAGAAAAAGGGGGGTAAATTCACTTGGACATCAAAATGTGAAGAAAGATTTTAGGAACTAAAATACCTCCTAACCCATGCACACGTGCTGAAGATTGTAGAACCTGATAATGAATTCCTCGTGTGTACAATAGATTGCAAGGAAGGACTCAGAGGAGTTCTTATGCAAGAGGGATGTGTAATTTTCTATGCATCTAGGAAATTGAATGAGAATGAAATTAGTTATGTGAACCATGACCTAGAGTTGGATGCCATAGTTCATGCTTTAAAAATGTGGAGGAATTACCTCCTGGGTAGGATATTTGTACTTATGACAGACCATTGTGGGTTGAGGCACTTGTTTGATCAACTAAAATTCAATGCTAGACAAGTTGGGTGGATGGATCTCCTTAGTGAGTTCGACTTCGAAAAAGGAAAATAGGGTAGCATACGTCCTTAGCATAAGTATGAAAATTATTCACCCGGAAGCAGTAAGAACCTGTGAAACGAATGTCAGGGAAAGAGTCAGGAATGCACAAGAAATAGATGCATTCTTCAAGACCGAGACCTCATACCTAAGGCAAGAGCCTACAGGGCTAAAGTATGAAGGATATAAGATGATCGATGAAGGCCTGCTAACTTACAGAAACATATTGTATATCCCAAATTGTGGTGACTTGAAGAGGTTCATAATGGACGAACTGCACAAGAGACCATATATTATTCATCCAGGTTATCAGAAAATGATCACGACCACTAGAAAAAAAAATTATTGGCCTGGATTGAAAAAGGACACAGATGATTACTTAGCTAAGTGTCTAGAATGCCAACAAGTTAAGGTAGAACATCGGCATCCAACAGGGTTTTTACATCCCCTACCAATCCCAGAATGGAAATGGGGATCCATCTCCATGGATTTCATCACTGGATTACCAAAGTTTACCAAGAAAAATGATTCCATCATGGTTGTGGTGGACAAAATGAGTAAGTCTACTCACTTCATTCCTGTCAAGTTATCTTGCAAGGAAATAGATATTGTAAACATCTTCATGAAGGATATATTCAGACTGCATGGCATGCCCAAGGAAATTATATCTGACAGAGACACCAAATTTACTTCAAGCTTTTGGAAATCCTTAATGGCTGGTTTTGAGACTAAATTGTTGTTCAGCACAACCTATCACCCTCAAACTGATGGATAGATAGAAAGAGTAAACCAAATATTAGAAGACATGATAAAGATGCATGTAATGCATCAACCTAAGAAGTGGTAAGACTACCTACCATTAGTAGATTTTTCCTACAACAACAGTTATCAAGAATCCTTGAAGATGAGCCCTTTTGAAGCCCTCTATGATAGACAGTGAAAACTCCCAATCAGCTGGAGTAATCCAGTGGACAAAATTACAATCTGAACTGACATGCTGAAATAAATGGAACAACAAGTGATTCAGATAAAGAACAATCTGAATATTTCTCAGGATAGTTAGAAAAGTTACGCCGACAGAAAGATAAATCCTAGAGAGTTCAAGAGAGGAGACCATGTCTATCTCAGAGTTGGGCCCAGGAAGAGTTTCCTGAGAATGGGAGATTGTGCCAAGATGGCACCTCGGTATTGTGGACCCTTTGAGGTATTATATAGAGTGGGACCTATAGCCTATAGGCTAGCACTCCCTCCCACAGTAAAGGAACATAATTTTTTCCATGTTTCATTATTGAAGAAATATGTACATGATTCTAATCATATAATTGACTGGTCTATGATCCATATGGAGCCAGAGGGATAATTCCTACCAGAACCCCAATGCATATTATATAGGAAGGAAACCTCACTCAAGAACTGAACCATTGCACAGGTCAAGGTGCAGTGGAAACACTTTGGTCCAGATGAGGCTACGTGGGAAATGGAGGATGCCATGAGACATGCATATCTGATTTTTTTTACTCTTGTATATACATATCATGTTGACATATAGAACATCAAGGACGATGTTCCTTTGAGGAGGAGGGAATTGTAACACCCTATTTCCCCCAGTTTGTAAATATAACTATTTTGGCCAAGAAACCATGGCAAACTCAAAGGTTTGAATGTTTCATTTGATGGAACTTTGTATAAAGGTCAATGATTGTAAATTTTGTTATTTTAATAGAAAATGGATACGTGTTGCATGATTTTTGGAAAGGGGGTGTGCTAAGAGAGACCGCGAATTCTAGGAAAAGGTGTCGGAGGGGAACATGAATGGTTGTGTTAACCTCCACCAAACCAGTACTTTGCTAGAATTAATTTCTAAAGATCAGAAAAACCCTTTGACCTAGGAATGAATTAAAGTCGGGCTAGTAGGTGAGAAGACCTCCTCAAGAGTTAATTAGGGGATGGGGCAGACCACCCATCTGTAAGGATTCCAGGCCTAACCAGAGACTGGAAATTTGGGCCACACACAATATTGTTGAAGAAGGCAAGAAAGGAAAGTGTGGGGGGTCTGGGGAGGAATCTGCAAAGAGTACAGAGATGAGAGCCGAAGCTCTCAGGTTCGAGGAAGGACTGAAAGAGGAAAGTGAGTTATGATCACAAGAAATAGGGACTGAGTCAGGAGAAGGAAAGTAACCTTCATCCCTATCTATTTATGTACTAGGAGAAGGAGAGTAACCTTCATCCCTATATATTTATGTACTAGGAGAAGGAGAGTAACCTTCATCCCTAACTTTTGTTGAGCTGGAAGAAAGAGATTGAATTTCAAAACATCGTTGTCTAAGCTCGAGGGTGGTTAGTGTTAAAGCCATTAGGAGTGATTGAGCCTATGGTTGGGTGGAAACGAGCACCCCTTTCAATAGACGCATCACGCCTTATGGTTCTGATAAGTTTTTTCATTCCTTGTGCTTTGAATTGGAAATAATGGATGCATGTGTGTATTTATATGTCTATAAATGGTTTTCATATTGAAATGATTAATTTATGAGTATGTGTTTGTTCCCTTGAGAACTTAGGCTTCTTCTTGATTTTCCATATCCTCCATTTTAATTCCTCGAAGGAGTTACCTAGGGAATTACATCACAGTTCTAGATTCGGAGCAATCCTTTTGGCACTGCTACCATTTCGGTAACATCACAAGGTTACCTTGCCCTATTTTAGAGCTTAAAGTTCTGTAAGTTAGGGAGACGTTCCCTTCAGACTAGTAGTCTAAGAGACTTTGAATTTACATCCAAGTCCTTAACCAAAAACCCATATAAGAGTAGAGTTCATAGCCCAAGAGTCATCTGAAGGTCTATGTGACCTGGGTCTAGGAACCCTGCACTAAAAGGAGTTAGCTCATGAAGTTTTCAGAACTTCAGGAGCTCGAATATCTGTGATGTCAAGTTTCATGATAGTCAAAGTTACCTAAACTACCAGAGTAACAAGAGTCGTAGATGACTTAAGAACCTAACAATGGAGATGGATGCGAGTTGTTTATCAGGAGGAGAATCTATCCTGGTTGTCATATCAAATCAAAGACCCACTGGAGTTAATGAATCAAACACCAGTCGCTCAATTAAATCGATGGTTGGGAATCATTGCAGAGCACGAAGGTGAAATTAGCAGACATGCTAGTTCACGGCCAGCAATCAACCAACGTCATTGATCTCGTTGGGAATGGAAGATCAATGATCAGGATTAGATCAGATTTAGGAGAGCACTTACTAGATTGCGGAGATTGGACCCTGCAATCACTCTGAACTGTCGATCTGTGAACATAGATCGATGGTGGAGAATCATTGTGGAGCATGGAGGTGAAATTAGCAGATGCGCTAGTTTGCAGCCCGCAATTCACCAATGTTGTTGATCTCGTCAGGTTGGAAGATCAACGACCCCAATTAGACCGAGTTGGGTGAGTACTTTTCAGATTGCGGAGGTTGAGCTCTCTGATACAGAGTGCGCACATTGGGGCCCTGCAATCACTGTGAACTATCGATTGACGATCACATCGGTATTGGCCCGATCATGACCATTAGAGATAGAAAAGTGGCTAGGTGGATAGTTGTGAGTTCCTTTGGAAATCCGTAGAGTAACTGATTCCTTGTGAGTTGTTGATCTATGGGTGACACGCACCAACAGATCGTCAACTTCATGTGTAATCACTCCGGGAGAAAGCGAGTGTTGAGAGGTTGAAACTCCCGAAGCTTGAAGAGCTGAAGTGATTTGCAGTCATTGATCTGTGTGAGACATGCGCCGACCGATCGCCAACCTTGGGTGTAATCACTCTGAGAGAAAGTGAGTGTGGAGAGGTTGAAACTCTCGAAGCCCAAATATTCGAAGTGACTTGCAACCATTGATATGTGGGAGACACGCATCAATAGATTGTCAACTTCGGGGGTAATCATTATGGGAGAAAGCAAGTGTGGAGAGGTTGAAACTCCCGAAGCCTGAAGAGACAAAGAAATTTGTAGTCGTTGATCTATGGGAGACACGCGTCGACAGATCATCGATTTCTACTGTAAGCACTCTGGAAGAAAGTGAGTGTGGGGAGGTTGACACTCCCAAAGCTTGAAGAGTCAAAGCAAATCTGATCTGTCCAAGCTAAAGGGACAGGTGTCAATAGATCTTCCATTTCAAAAGATAGCCACTTTAGAGGAAGGTGGGGTCACGACAATTGAGAACTCCCGAAGTAAATCATGACCATCGATTTGAAATAGATGTGTGTCGATAGATCATTGAATTTGGGTGAAGTCACTCCGAGAGAAAAGGTGGTGTGAGCATCTAGGACTCCCGAATGCCAAAGTCTCGAAGTGGACCCAAGTTGTTAATTTAAATGGATGCGTGGCGCCTGATCTAGAACTTTGGGTACAGAGTACTTCAGAGGAAAAAGAGTTGGAGTGCTCGGAACTCGCGAACGCCGAAGTCCCGAAGTATATTAGGTTTGTCGAAATCCTCGAGGACACACGGTGTCAGATCGTGAACTTTGGAGGTTTTCCACTTTGGAGGATTTCGCGTGGTGGTTGTCTTGGTGCCTATTGTCTTGGCGTCTGGTCATAGCCACGGTCATATGCAAGTATAGGGGGATGAAATAACCCAAAGATCTTGGGAGAGGATATCTGCCTGCTCTGAGCTTGTTTTGGAGTATGAATATCGTGGCTGGAAATCCCTGGAAGAGAAGAATGGAATTGGGACCTCGAATGAGGGTATTGTTTTTCTTAAGAAGAATAAAAAAATTTACGCCTTGTCGTGTGTGTGTTACAAACTCACTCATTGGAATCCTATATAAAGGAGAGATTCCATTGTAACATTGTATCATCATTGTGGAAGAATGGAGTTGGCATAAGTGAGTCTACACTTTTTTCAAGGAGGATTGGTAATCTCAACTAGGAAAGTATGCAAGGGGGTGAATCTGGCCTAGGAGAAAGGAGGTGGAAAAGAGATAATTGTATGTAGGTTTCTATACAAGTATTCTGAGTCCATACATAGTTTCCAGATGGGTGAAGGAGTATACACACGGGTTGCAGAATGACGAATTGCATATAGGGTATACACAATTTTTAGGAGAGAAAATTGCGTATGTCTGCAGGTTTCCAGTAAGGTGAATCATGTATTTGATTTTTTGGGAAGGAACTTATCCGTACAGGATGACAGATGACATCATGAGGTTGTACAAGTGGTCTACAACAAATTCGTGAGAAGAGGAGATTCCCATAGTATAGTTGAGGCTTGGTTTTCTGTTTTGTACTTGAAGGACACAGTTGTCCTCATATTCTCTTGTTTTGGAAGGAAAATGATGTCCTTATATTTGGTGACATTGTACTGGTTGAGAGGACTGGTTTTGTCCTTAGATTTGAAGGATTGGATAAAGCTACAGAAAAAAAATATTGCGTCTCTTGTATATTGGCTATTCATCTTCAATCTTTTTATTTCTGCTGCATATGTTTCTAGTCAATAATTTTAGTGTAAAGTTGTTTAGTGATAGTTAGATCACTAGGAAACAATTTTCATATCTAAACTTAGTCACATAGAGTTTCATGTGAAAATTGATATGTAACAACCTTGGTTAAATAGTTGCATAGGGTTTATTAAGTATAGTTAATTAATTAATTAATTGTCTTAATGTGTATTAGTTAAGTAATGATTAATTATTAATAATAGTATTTATTTATTGTTTAATAAATGTCGATTAATTAATTAATTAATTACTTAACACATTCAATGATTTGGGTAATGAATTAAATGGCTGAATAACTTTAAATTATTTATAATAAGACTTTACATATGCAGGGGGGAATGAAGCATGGGGTGGAAGGATAAGGTAATAAAGAAATCAGATAAGGTAATAAAGGAATGGGATAAGGTAATAATGGGGAGGATAAGGTAATTAATGGAGGATAGGGAGTCGGTGAATGGGGGGAGATATGACTGGGAAGAGTCCGACGGGAGATGATGAAAAATTGGGAGGAGAGGACTGTATTTCTGTTGTTGGATATTTTCTAGTTTTGGAGTTTGGTTTATTGGAGATTGGGTGAACTGTTGTAGGGGCACCAGGTTGCTGGGAGTTTTGGGCTCGGGGGATAGGATTCCTTATGGTATCCTAGAGCTAGGGAGCTGGACAGGCTGCTCCTAGATGGCTATGTGGTTAGTCAGTTTTGGGCAGAGTTTAGCACAGTTTCAGCTTCAACTTGGACAAACAGAGATCGGGGATTTAGCATTGGACGGAGGCATTTTTTTTTATTTACGTATTTTCAGGATTATGTGGTGTTATGTGGATGGTTATGTAAATTATTAGCACGTTGTTCGTAAATTTAATGTATGCTGCTTATATGCTGAAATAAATTACTTATTCCTTATGCTGAATAATCTCTATGTTTAATTGTATGAAATTTTACCAGGCTTAAGTAATTTATGGTTCTTACACTTGGTATCATAGCCTTTGGTTATAACTCTTAGATCATATGGGCCTTCCCAAAGTAGATATAACAATAACTATAAAAATAATTGGTAAATCTAATCAAGTCATTGTTTTGGAAAGATCTAAGACATTTTCAAAATTTTAGAACGAGAAAATCTTTGCCAGAAATTTCAAGGGCCCAAATTTTAAATCTAAATGCTTCGACATGATAATTTGAGCATTATCTCCCAACTAGATTGTGCTATCTCTTAGTCCAAGAATCTATTCAGCTATCCCTCCTTTTCTACTTGTGCTTATAATTTATTATAAGAAATAAAAGAGAAATAATACCGAACTAAATAA
Source organism: Picea sitchensis (assembly GCA_010110895.2). Classification (NCBI taxonomy): domain Eukaryota; kingdom Viridiplantae; phylum Streptophyta; class Pinopsida; order Pinales; family Pinaceae; genus Picea; species Picea sitchensis. The sequence continues at coordinate 59,631 of SNQJ01S0038835.1, read as the reverse complement.
TAATGAAAAAAATATATATATAATCCCTGTGTGTGAATATTGTTCAAGCGTTCAGGTCTACACACAGGACAAAATCCTTTGTAGTTATAACAAAA
>SNQJ01S0038835.1:41093-54520 GCA_010110895.2 Picea sitchensis | reverse complement strand
CATACCAAACGGCTTGGGTTATTTAGACAACCCCGGACCGGTTCCACTCTTCCAGTTGACGGATGGACTGTTTCGCCCGTCAACACCGCCCTAGTACAAGCCCCTAATCTTCTTCTGTGGTCATGGTCCTTAAAAAATAAGGTTATTGTAACATGTGTCCTGACTTTCACGCCCTCAACAAACTCACCATTAAAGAAAAGTTTCCCATTCCTGTCATTGATAACCTCTTGGATGAATTGAGTGGCACCCAATTCTTTACTAAACTTGATCTTCATTCTGGATACCACCAGATCCATATGAATGAGGCATACATTCCTAAGACTACATTTAGAACTCATGAGGGCCATTATGAGTTTTTGGTCATGCCCTTTGTCTTATGTAATGCTCCCTCCACTTTCCAAATCCTCATGAATCATGTCTTCTGTCCTTTTCTCTGTCATTTTGTTTTAGTTTTCTTTGATGATATCCTAGGCTATAGTAAAACATGGACAACCCATATTTCTCATGTGGATCGAGTTCTCCATCTACTCTCTCAGCATCAACGTTTCCTCAAACAATGTAAATGTGCTTTTGGTGACTCATAAGTCAAGTACTTGGGTCATCCTATTGGCAAGGCCAGTGTTAGGGTGGATCCTAAAAAGATTGAATCTATGTAAGATTGGCCTCTACCAAAGACTCTCAAAATATTGTGTGTATTTTTGGGTTTAACATGTTATTATCACAAGTTTGTTAACAATTATGGAAAGATTGTGACCCCTCTCACTTCTCTCCTTAAAAATAATTCTTTCAATTGGACTCTAGTAGCTACACAGGATTTTGAAACCTTGAAGATGGCCATGTGCACCACTCCAGTCCTGGCCCTTCCTGATTTCACAAAGACCTTTGTCATGGAATGTGATGCTTCCGATAAAGGAATTGGTGTAGTCCTTATGCAAGAGGGTCAACCTTTGTCCTTTACCAGTAAACAACTGTCAGAGAAAAATTCGGTCAAATCAATATATGAAAAGGAAATGTTGGCTATTGTGCATGTCATGGATCTTTGGCTCCCTTATCTATTGGGACAATGCTTCCAAATTAAGACAGATCATCAAAGCCTCAAGTATTTTCTGGAACAATGTCTTTACTTTCCAGATAAACAAAAATGGGTGACTAAGCTCTTTAGAAATGATTATGAGATCATCTACAAGAAAGGAAAAGACAATGTGGTTGTTGATGCACTTTCTAGAAAATATGAAGATGAAGGGTCCATTTTTTCTCTCTCCTTCATTGTACCAGATTGGCTCCAACTATTCACCAGGAATGGCTACATGATCCCAAAATTTCGCATCTGATACAACAAGTGCAATCCAATTATCCAGTCTTCCCAGGGTACTATTGTCTCAATGATGCACTTCGATACAAAGGCCATTTATATTTAAGTAAACAATCAAAACTTAAATCCACGATACTTTCTGAGAGTCATGCTACACCCACCACTGGGCACTTTGGGTTTACCAAAACCTATGACAGGGTCAAATGTTCTCTTTTCTGGGATGGTATGAAATAGGCCGTTCACAATTTTGTGGTTGAATGTGATGTGTGTCAATGAAATAAGGAATAAACAGTCAAATATCCTGTCACACTACAACCACTTCCGATTCTACCTTCTATTTAGCAAGATATATCTATGGATTTTATTGTAGGATTACCTAAATCAAGAAATAAATCAATCATCATAGTGGTAGTTGATTGTCTTTCCAATTCACCAACATCGTTGATCTCGTTGGGTTGGAAGATCAATGACTCTGATTAGACCGAGTTGGGTGAGTACTTTTCAGATTGTGGAGGTTGATCTCTTTGATATAGAGTGCGCACATTGGGGCCCCACAATCACTGTGAACCATTGATCGATGATCATATAGGTATTGGCCGGATCATGACCATTAGACCTAGAAAATTTTCTATGTGGATAGTCGTGAGTTCCTTTGGAAATCTGCAGAGTAACAGAGTCCTTCTGATTCGTTGATCTGTGGAAGACATGCATTGACAGTTCGTCAACTTCAGGTGTAATCACTCTGGGAGAAAGCGAGTGTGGAGAGGTTGAAACTTTTGAAGCCCGAAGAGATGAAGTGATTTCCAGCCGTTGATCTATGGGAGCCATGCATCGAAAGATCGTCAACTTCAGGTGTAATCACTCCAGGAGAAAGAGAGTGTGGAGAGGTTGAAAATCTTGAAGCCCAAAGAGTCGAAGTCATTTGCAGTCGTTGATCTGTGGGAGACAAGCATTGATAGATCGTCAACTTTGGGTGTAATCACTCCGAGAGAAAGTGAGTGTGGAGAGGTTGAAACTACTGAAGCTCGAAGAGATGAAGTGATTTGCAGTTGTTGATCTGTGGGAGACACGCATCGACAGATCGTCGACTTTGGGTGTAAGCACTCTGGAAGAAAGCGAGTGTGGGGAGGTTGACACTCCCGAAGCTTGAAGAGCTGAAGAAGATTTGAGTCATCCAAGATAAAGGGACAGGTGCCAAAAGATGTTCCATTTTGGAAGATAGCCACTTCGGAGGAAGGTGGGGTAACGAGAGTTGAGAACTCCCAAAGTAAATCATGATCGTCGATTTGAAAGATACGTGCATCAATATATCATTGAATTAGGGTGAAATCACTCCGAGAGAAAAGGTGGTGTGAGCGTCTGAGACTCTCGAACACCGAAGTCCCGAAGTGGACCTAAGCCATTGATTTAGATGGATGTGTGGCACCTAATATGGAAATTCAAGTACGGAGTACTTCGGAGGAAAAATAGTTGGAGTGCTCAAACCTCCCAAACATCGAAGTCTCAAAGTAAATCAGGGTCGGCGAAATCCCTGAGGACACGAGGCGTCAGATCATGAACTTAGAAGGTTTTCCACTCTGGAGGATTTTGTGTGGTGGTCGTCTTGGTGCCTATTGTCTTGGAGTCTGGTCATATCCATGGTCATATCCAAGTATAGAGGGATGAAAGAACCCAAAGATCCTAGGAGAGGATATATTCCTACTCTGAGCTCATTTCGGAGCATGGATATCGTGGCTAGAAATCCCTAGAAGAGAAGAATGGAATTGGTACCCCGAATGAGGGTATTGTTTTTCTAAGGAAGAACAAAAAAATTTACGTCCCATCGTGGGTGTGTTACAAATTGGTATCAGAGAAAGGTTAAAACACTTGGCCTGCGTGGGCTCATGGACGAGTCACTTAAAACCCATATTTAGATTAATTTTAAGAGTGACACCCTATATTACCTCTTTCTTAAAGAGTCTGGTTAAACTTTTATTGAGGAAACGAATGAAACTTTCTTCTGTGTGTGTGCACTTAATAAATTTGAATTGTGTATTGTTCATAAACTAATAGACTATTGGCTAACAATAAGTGTTTTTTCAGAATTCGAGCAGTCAGTAAATCACGGGAAAACTTCAAGTATAAAGGATGGTGACATGCTATGAAGTGGGGGATGGATCCCATAATAGAGACAAAGAATCTGGCGAAAGGAGGGTGGTGGAAACCCCTCCGGATCTGGCTGGAACTGTAAGGAGCCTCGGGGTCGAATTACAAAGTTGCAAGGCCAACAATGAGAGATTGATAAACAAGAAATAAAAACAAACATAAATTAACGCAGTCTTGCTGCAAAGCTTATCCGACATACAGAGGCAACTGCAGCATGAACCCGCAACTAGTCATGTGGATTGAGGACATGTGAAGAGAAGTCAAAGTCCACCTGAGATCCAAAAACATGGCCCCATAAAAAACCACACTAGGAGAAGTACCTCGAAGAAGGCCCAACCTGGAGGTAGGGGACACTCATCGGGAGAGTCCTCTGGAAAGGAAGTTGGCAACTCTGAGGGATATTCTATTAGAAAAACTAGCTCACAGTATCATAGGAAAGGAAGGAAGTGAAATAATTCCAAAAGTCATGATCCTGAAGAATTCAAGAAAGGAAAACCACCCTTTTTCGATGGAGATATTAATAAAGGGGAAGAGGCTGAATATTGGCTGCTTGGTTTAAAGAAATACTTCAGAGTCCATGACTACTCTGAAAACTTGAAGACTCGAATAAGCATCTTCAACCTGAATGGAAAGGCTTCCATTTGGTGGGAAGACCTTAGGAATGTGAAAGGAGTCCATGAGAAGGACTTGTCATGGAAATAGTTCAAGAAATACTTCAGGAAGAATTATTTGTCAGAGAAATACATGGATGGGAAGACTAAGGATTTCTATGAACCTAGGTTGGGACAACTCACCATAGATGAATATGTCAATAAATTCCTTGAGATACTAAGGTATGTACCCTACATAAAGGATGAAAAGGTAAAATTCCAACGATTTATCAGTGGGTTACCTCAGACCTACCGGAACAGGATTGAGTTTGACGATCCAAATACCTTAGAAGACACTATCTGGAAGGAAAGGTATTGTTATGAATAGTCCAGGCGTCAGACAGAACCTCGTGAGGATTGGAAGAAGAAGAATAGTTTGAGGTTCTAGAAGAATGGGTTTAAATCCTCAAGGTTTAATAATTATAGGAAGGATTCAAGGATGAGTCTTCCTACCCGAAGTGTGTACCAGCAAAATTTCTCCTCCTAGAGTGGAAATAAACCTTTTGGATCAGCCCCAGGAAAGACTGATAACCCAAATAAGGAACCCTTGAAATGTTGGGGTTGTGGAGAAGAACATTTGCTGAGGGATTTCCCACACCGACAAAAGAACAGTAGGAGAATTTACAACATCCAAGAATCTACCACATTCAATGATGTGGCTAGGAACATGCCACAAATTTATGCATCCTTGGACAATAATCAAGCCGAACACCAAGCTTCAGTGGTGGATATGGAAGGTATGATCGCCAACTATCTAGTTTCTATTTTAATTGACCCTGGTTCTAATTTTATTTATGTGGCCCCTCAGATATTTGATAAGTGTAAAATGTAGCCAGTTAGACATGTTAAGTCGTGTTTGGTACAACTAGCCACTGGGACCAAAAGAAAATTAGCAAAGGTCATACTAGCTTTCCAATTCATCATGGATGGATTGCCCTCCCGAGCGGACCTTAACATACTTCCCCTTGGATCTTATTGATTGGTATCGAATGATTGGCTACTTATAAAACTAAGTTGGACTGTTACCATAAAACTTTAGAATGTGTAAATGAAGAAGGGAGAAAGATAACCCTCCAAGGGATTCAGAATCCTGTCTCAGTGAGACAAATATTATCCCTTCAAATGAAAAAGTATTGCAGAAAGGGGTGTCCTTTATATGCAATACAAGTGTTGGAAATTGTTGAGGATGACAAACCGAAACTAGAGGACCACCCCATATTAAGAGAATATAAAGATGTGTTTTCATAAGAGGTACCAGGTCTACCTCTAAGAAGAGACATTGAATTCTTGATAGAACTTGCACCAAGATTAGTGCCAACATATATAACACCCTATAGGATGAGTACGCTAGAGCTGGTTGAGCTCAAGCTACAGCTAAAGGAGATGATGGAAAAAGGCTATATTTGAACCAATGTATCTCCGTGGGGAGCACCTGTCTTGTTTGTGAAAAATAAATATGGCACACTCCGACTGTGCATAGATTATAGACAACTCATTAAGAAAACCATAAAGAACAAGTACCCCTTACCAAGAATCGATGACTTGTTCGAGCAATTGGGAGGTGCTTCCATTTTCTCGAAGATTGACTTAAGGTATGGATACCATCAAGTCTGAATTAAGGATGAAGACATCCACAAAATATCCTTCAGGACAAGGTATGGTCACTATGAATTTGTGGTGGTGCCATTTGGGTTAACCAATTCCCCTGCCACTTTTATGTGCTTGATGAATAATGTACTCAACAAATTTCTGGAAAAAATTGTATTGGTTTTCATTGATGATATCCTAATCTACTCCAAGAATAGAGAGGACCATGAAGAACATATTAGACTTGTACTTCAAGTACTAAGAGAGCATCATCTCTACGCTAAGTTTAGCAAGTGTGATGTTTTCCATAAGTAAGTGCATTACTTGGGCCATGTCATTTCTGAAGAAGGGATAGCAATAGACCCTGACAAGAGAAAGTCTATTATGGAATGGCCTACCCCAAAGGATGTATCTGATATCAAATCCTTTATGGGATTAGCAGGATATTATAGAAGGTTTATAAAAGTATTTTCCAAGATTGGTTGTCCAATCACTTCCCTCTAGAAAAAGGGGGTTAAATTCACTTGGACATCAAAATGTGAAGAAAGATTTCAGGAACTGAAATGCCTCCTAACCCATGCACACATGCTAAAGATTGCAGACCCTGATAATGAATTCCTCGTGTATACAAATGCCTGTAAGGAAGAACTCAGAGGAGTCCTTATGCAAGAGGGGTGTGTAATTTGCTATGCATCTAGGAAATTGAATGAGCATGAAATTAGTTATGTGAGCCATGACCTAGATTTGGATGCCATAGTTCATGCTTTAAAAATGTGGAGGAATTACCTCCTGGGTAGGATATTTGTACTTATGAAAAACCATTGTGGGTTGAGGCACTTGTTTGATCAACCAAAATTCAATGCTAGACAAGTTGGGTGGATGGATCTCCTTAGTGAGTTCGAATTTGAAATCAAACACATCAAAGGGAAGGAAAATAGGGTAGCAGACGTCCTTAGCATAAGTATGAAAATGATTCACCTGTAAGCAGTAAGAACCTGTGAAACGAATGTCAGGGAAAGAGTCAGGAATGCACAAGAAATAGATGCATTCTTCAAGACCGTGACCTCATACCGAAGGCAAGATCCTACAGGGATAAAGTATGAAGGATATCAGATGATCGATGAAGGCCTGCTGACTTATAGAAACATATTGTATATCCCAAATTGTGGCGACTTGAAGAGGTTCATAATGGACGAACTGCACAAGAGACCATATACTATTCATCCAGGTTATCAGAAAATGATCACGACCACTAGAAAAAAAAAATTATTGGCCTGGATTGAAAAAGGACATAGATGATTACTTAGATAAGTGTCTAGAATGCCAATGAGTTAAGGTAGAACATCGACATCCAACAGGGTTTTTACAACCCCTACCAATCCCAGAATGGAAATGGGCAACCATATCCATGGATTTTATCACTGGATTACCAAAGTTGACCAATAAAAATGATGTTATCATGGTCATGGTGGACAAACTGAGTAAGTCTACTCACTTTGTTCCTTTCAAGTCAACTTGCAAGGCAATATATATTGTAAACATCTTCATGGAGGATATATTTAGACTGCATGGCATGCCCAAGGAAATTGTATCTGACAGAGACACCAAATTTACTTCAAGATTTTGGAAATCCTTAATGGTTGGTTTTGAGACTAAATTGTTGTTCAGCACAACCTATCACCCTCAAACTGATGGACAAACAGAAAGAGTAAACCAAATATTAGAAGACATGCTAAGGATGCATGTAATGCATCAACCTAAGAAGTGGTAAGACTACCTACCATTGGTAGATTTTTCCTACAACAACGGTTATCAAGAATCCTTGAAGATGAGCCCTTTTGAAGCCCTCTACGATAGACAGTGAAAACTCCCAATCAGCTGGAGTAATCCAGTGGAAAAAATTACAATCTGAACCGACATGCTGAAAGAAAAGGAACAACAAGTGATTCATATAAAGAACAATCTGAAGATTGCTCAGGATAGTTAGAAAAGTTACATCGACAGAAAGATAAATCCCAGAGAGTTCAAGAGAGGAGACCATGTCTATCTCAGAGTTAGGCCCAGGAAGAGTTCCCTAAGAATGGGAGATTGTGCCAAGATGGCACCTCGGTATTGTGGACCCTTTGAGGTCTTATATAGAGTGGGACCTATAGTCTATAGGCTAGCACTCCCTCCCACAGTGAAGGAACATAACTTTTTCCATGATTCATTATTGAATAAATATGTACATGATTCTAATCATATAATTGACTGGTCTATGATCCAGATGGATCCAGAGGGATAATTCCTACCAGAACCCCAATGCATACTAGATAGGAAGGAAACCTCACTCAAGAACTGAACCATTGCACAGGTCAAGGTGTAGTGGAAACACTTTGGTCCAGATGAGGCTACGTGGGAAATGGAGGATTCCATGAGACATGCATATCCGATTTTGTTTACTCTTGTATATACATATCATGTTGACAGATAGAACATCAAGGACGATGTTCCTTTAAGGAGGAGGGAATTGTAACACCCTATTTCCCCTAGTTTATAAATATAACTATTTTGGCCAAGGAACCATGGCAAACTCAAAGGTGTGAATGTTTCATTTGATGGACCTTTGTATAAAAGGTCGATGATTGTAAATTTTGTTATTTTAATAGAAAATGGATACGTGTTGCATAATTGTTTGAAAGGGGATGTGCTAAGAGAGACCACGAATGCTAGGAAAAGGTGTCGGAGGGGAATATGAATGGTTATGTTAACCTCCATCGAACCAATACTTTGCTAGAATTAATTTCTAAAGATCAGAACAACCCTTTGACCTAGGAATGAATTAAAGTCAGGATAGTAGGTGATAAGACCTCCTCAAGAGTTAATGAGGGGATGGGGCAGACTACCCATCTGTAAGGATTCCAGACCTAACCACAGACTGGGAATTTGGGCCACACACAATATTGTTGGAGAAGGAAAGAAAGGAAAGTGTGGGGGGTCAGGGGAGGAATTTGCGAAGAGTACAGAGATGAGAGTCGAAGCTCTCAGGTTCGAGGAAGGACTGAAAGAGGAAAGTGAGTTATGATCACAGGAAATAGGGACTGAGTCAGGAGAAGGAGAGTAACCTTCGTCCCTATCTATTTATGTACTGGGAGAAGGAGAGTAACCTTCATCCCTAACTTCTGTTGAGCTGGAAGAAAGAGATTGAATCTCAAAACAGCATTGTCTAAGCTCGTGGGTGGTCAGTGGTAAAGCCATTAGGAGTGATTGAGCCTATGGTTGGGTGGAAACGAGCACCCCTTTCAGCAGTCGCATCAAACCTTATTGTTATGATAATTTTTTTCATTCCTTGTGCTTTGAATTGGAAATAATGGATGCATGTGTGTATTTATATGTCTATAAAAAAAATTCGTATTGAAATGATTAAGTTATGAGTATGTGTTTGTTCCCTTGATAACATAGGCTTTTGCTTGATTTTCCATATCCTCCATTTTAATTCCTCGAAGGAGTTACCTAGGGAATTACATCACAGTTCCAGAGTCAGAGCAAGCCTTTTGGCACTGCTACCATTTCGGTAACATCACAAGTTTACCTTGCCCTGTTTCAGAGCTTAAATTTTGCAAGTAAGGGAGACGTTCCCTTCAGACCAATAGTCTAAGAGACTTTGAATTTACATCCAAGTCCTTAACCAAAAACCCATATAAGAGTAGAGTTCATAGCCCAAGAGTCATATGAAGGTCTATGTAACCTAGGTCTAGGAACCCTGCACTAAAAGGAGTTATCTCATGAAGGTTTCAGAACTTTAGGAGCTCGAATATCTGTGACGTCAAGTTTCATGATAGTCAAAGTTACCCGAACTACCAGAGTAACAAGAGTCGTAGATGACTTAAGAACCTGACAGCGGAGATGGATGCGAGTTTTTTATCAGGAGGAGAATCTATCCTGGTTGTCATATCAACTCAAAGACCCACTGGATTTAATGAATCAAACACCAGTCGCTCGATTAAATCGATGGTTGGGAATCATTGCGGAGCATGAAGGTGAAATTAGCGGACATGCTAGTTCACGACCCGTAATCAACCAACGTCGTTGATCTCGTTGGGAATGGAAGATCAACAACCAGGATTAGATCAGAGTTAGGTGAGCACTTACTACATTACGGAGATTGGACCCCACAATCACTCTGAACCGTCGATCTGTGAACATAGATCGATGGTGGAGAATCATTGCGGAGCACGAAGGTGAAATTAGCATATGTGCTAGTTTGTAGCCCGCAATTCACCAATGTCATTGATCTTGTCAGGTTGGAAGATCAATGACCCCAATTAGATAGAGTTGGGCGAGTACTTTTCAGATTGCGGAGGTTGAGCTCTCTGATACAGAGTGCGCACATTGGGGACCTGCAATCACTGTGAACTGTCGATTGACAATCACATTGGTATTGGCCGGATCATGACCGTTAGAGATAGAAAAGTTGCTAGGTGGGTAGTCGTGAGTTCCTTTGGAAATCCGCAGAGTAATTGATTCCTTGTGAGCCGTTGATCTATGGGTGACATGCGCCAACAGATTGTCAACTTTGTGTGTAATCACTTCGGGAGAAAGCGAGTGTTGAGAGGTTGAAACTCCCAAAGCCCAGAGAGCTAAAGTGATTTGTAGTCATTGATCTGTGGGAGACATGCGCCGACAGATCGTCAACCTTGGGTGTAATCACTTCGAGAGAAAGTGAGTGTGGAGAGGTTGAAACTCCCAAATCCCAAAGAGCCGAAGTGATTTGCAACCATTGATATGTGGGAGACACGCGTTAATAGATTGTCAACTTCGGGGGTAATCACTATGGGAGAAAGCGAGTGTGGAGAGGTTGAAACTCCCGAAGCCCGAAGAGCCAAAGAGATTTGCAGTCGTTGATCTGTGGGAGACACGCGTCGACAAATCATCGACTTCGAGTGTAAGCACTCTGGAAGAAAGCGAGTGTGGGGAGGTTGACACTCCCAAAGCTCGAAGAGTCGAAGCAAATCTGATCTATCCAAGCTAAAGGGAAAAGTGTCAACAGATCTTCCATTTCAGAAGATAGCCACTTTAGAGGAAGGTGGGGTCACGACAATTGAGAAATCCTGAAGTAAATCATGACCATCGATTTGAAATAGATGTGCGTCGATAGATCATTGAATTCGGGTGAACTCACTTTGGGAGAAAAGGTGGTGTGAGCGTCCAGGACTCCCGAACGCCAAAGTTCCGAAGTGGACCCAAGCCGTTAATTTAAATGGATGCATGGAGCCTGATCTAGAACTTCAGGTATGGATTACTTCAGAGGAAAAAGAGTTGGAGTGCTCGGAACTCCCGAACACCGAAGTCTTGAAGTAAATTAGGTTCGTCGAAATCCTCGAGGACACGCGGCGTCAGATCGTGAACTTTGGAGGATTTCGCGTGGTGGTTGTCTTGGTGCCTGTTGTCTTGGCGTCTGGTCATAGCCACGGTCATATGCAAGTATAGGGGGATGAAATAACCCAAATATCTTGGGAGAGGATATCTGCCTGCTCGGAGCTCGTTTCGGAGTATGGATATCGTGGCTAGAAATCCCTGGAAGAGAAGAATAGAATTGGGACCTCGAATGAGGGTATTGTTTTTCTTAAGAAGAATACAAAAATTTACTCCCCGTCGTGGGTGTGTTACAAACTCACTCATTGGAATCCTATATAAAGGAGAGATTCCATTGTGACATTGTATCATCATTGTGGAATAATGGAGTTGGAATAAGTGAGTCTACACTTTTGTCAAGGAGGATTGGTAATCTCAACTAGGAAAGTATGCAAGGGGGTGAATCTGGCCTAGGAGAAAGGAGGTGGAAAAGAGATAAGTGTATGTAGGTTTCTGTACAAGCTTTCTGAGTCCATACATAGTTTCCAGATGGGTGAAGGAGTATACACATGGGTTGCAGAATGACGAATTGCATATAGGGTATACACAATTTTTAGGAGAGAAAATTGCGTATGTCTGCAGGTTTCCAGTAAGGTGAATCATGCATTTGATTTTTTGGGAAGGTACTTATCCATACAGGATGACAGATGACATCATGAGGTTGTACAAGTGGTCTACAACAAATTCGTGAGAAGAGGAGATTTCCATAATATAGTTGAGGCTTGGTTTTCTGTTTTGTATTTGAAGGACAAGGTTGTCCTCATATTCTCTTGTTTTGGAAGGAAAATGATGTCCTTATATTTGGTGATATTTTACTGGTTGAGAGGACTGGTTTTGTCCTTAGATTTGAAGGATTGGATAAAGCTAAAGAAAAAAATTATTGTGTCTCTTGTATATTGGCTATTCATCTTCAATCTTTTCATTTCTGCTGCATATGTTTCCAGTCAATAATTTCAGTGTAAAGTTGTTCAGTGATAGTTAGATCACTAGGAAACAATTTTCATATCTAAACTTAGTCACATAGAGTTTCATGTGAAAATTGATATGTAACAACCCTGGTTAAATAGTTGCATAGGGTTTATTAAGTATAGTTAATTAATTAATTAACTGTCTTAATGTGTATTAGTTAAGTAATGATTAATTATTAATAATATTATTTATTTATTTATTTATTGTTTAATAAATGTTGATTAATTAATTAATTGATTACTTAACACATTCAATGATTTGGGTAATGAATTAAATGGATGAATAACTTTAAATTATTTATAATAAGACTTTACGTATGCAGGGGGGAATGAAGCATGGGGTGGAAGGATAAGGTAATAAAAGAATCAGATAAGGTAATAAAGGAATGGGATAAGGTAATAATGGGGAGGATAAGGTAATTAATGGAGGATAGGGAGTCGGTGAATGGGGGTAGATATGACTGGGAAGAGTCTGAAGGGAGATGATGAAAAATTGGGAGGAGAGGATTGTATTTCTGTTGTTGGATATTTTCTGGTTTTGGAGTTTGGTTTTTTGGAGATTGGGTGAACTGTTGCAGGGGCACCAGGTTGCTGGGAGTTTTGGGCTCGGGGGATAGGATTCCTTATGGTATCCTAGAGATAGGGAGCCAGACAGGCTGCTCCTAGCTGGCTGGGTGGTTAGTCGGTCTTGGGCAGAGTTTAGCACAGTTTCAACTTCAGCTTGGACAAACAGAGATTGGGGATTTAGCATCGGATGGAGGTATTTTTTTATTTACGTATTTTCAGGATTATGTGGTGTTATGTGGATGGTTATGTAAATTATTAACATGTTGTTCGTAAATTTAATTTATGCTGCTTATATGCTGAAATAAATTACTTATTGCTTATGATGAATAATCTCTCTATTTAATTGTAAGAAATTTTACCAGGCTTAAGTAATTTATGGTTCTTCCACCTAGTATCAGAGCCTTTGGTTCTAAATCTTAGAGCCTATGGGCTTTCCCAAAGTAGATATAACAATAACTATAAAAATAATTGGTAAATCTAATTAAGTCATTGTTTTGGAAAGATCTAAGACATTTTCAAAATTTTAGAATGGGAAAATCTTTGCCAGAAATTTCAAGGCCCCAAATTTTAAATCTAAATGATTTGACATGATAATTTGAGCATTAATCTCCCAACTAGATTGTGTTATCTCTTAGTCCGAGAATCTATCCAGCTATCCCTCCTTTTCTACTTGTGCTTATAATTTATTATAAGAAATAAAAGAGAAATAATACCGAACTAAATAATATTGAAAAGAAAATATATATAATCCAAGTGTGTGATATTGTTCAAGCGTTTAGGTCTACACATAGGACAAAATCCTTC
>SNQJ01S0038835.1:9762-22489 GCA_010110895.2 Picea sitchensis | reverse complement strand
GCTCTCCTCGCTTTACCATATTCAGTTTCTCTTCAGATCTCTTCAACCCGTTGATTCACACTTCAATGAGTTACCTATTCTCGCATCTATACATAGTGTACCGGTGAACGCATCCTTTCTTCCACTTACACATTGGTGTGCCAATGATTTCTTCGTTGATACATATACCACCTTCCTCTGAACTTGGTCAATGTGCTGGTGCACTTTCGCTAAACTTCATTGAAGCACGTATTTATCATCGATGAAGTTCACGCGGTCAATGTCAACACAATGGTAATATTCATGCAATTTTCCTCATCGTGCACATGCCTTTCACCAACTGACTTCCTTCCACCTTCACCAATACGTCACATATCGACATCACTCCTCCCTTTCGCTTCAATACACTACATATCGACGAGGTTCATCTCTCCCTCACCGATGCACTAATTTTTGATAAGTATCCCTCTACCATCATTGATGCGCCAGTAGAAGGATATCGACCCCTCATCATCGTCGAGTGCATTGAAAATGATATTCTTCCTCTCGCCAACATTGACCCATTCAGCAAGACCCACCTTTGTCTTGAGGTTATCTTATCCTCCTCTTAGCCTGGATCCTTCTTGTTGCATCATCATTCGGTCTCCTACCATTTTTTATGATTAAGCTTCCTACACCTAATCTAATAAATGATGACTAATACCCACCATTCATGATCTACTTCATGATTGCAGTCATAATCAAATTTGTCCATATTGCTAGTAGCTTGCATTCGTGTACCATATCATCTTGATTACTTTGTGTTTCTTGGTTATATGACTAAACTATGATTGTGAATGTGTTGTCTATAATGATATGAGTTAACCATGACATTTGTAGGTCTTGCGCTAGCTCTGAAATGCATCTTAAAGGAAAATTGGTCCTCCTGGCTCATGAGCCATGTTGAGCGCCCAAAACGTCAATTGGTTGTTTTTGTGGGTTTATAATTATGTGTTACTAACACATCACCTCAATTTCAATGGATTAATTAATATTTTATACACCACATATGACACATGAAATTACGAAATTGAATTTGGGTGAAGCAACAACGAAAACCAGACCCGAACTTCTGTTAAAAAATGCTTTGAGTGCAATTTTTTGGCTTTCGTCAAAGTGAATTTTTCATCATCGGAATAGGTAAAATGTATTATTTTCACTGTTAATATTTGAACGCAACTCACAGAATCAAAACCCAACTCTCAAAAGTACCAAAATGAATCTCCAAGGGATTTCTCGTCCAAACCGGCCTTATTGATCGTTACACAGATGGAATGTTTGAATAGCATGGTTAGTAAACTCACCGAAAGTGCCTCTCCCTACTCTTCACAGTGCAAGAGACAACACTCAAATCCAACATCGTATGAGCGAGTTATGAGTCTTGAAAATCTCCTTCAACGACGACATCGTATGAGGGAGTTATGAGTCTTGAAAATCTCTTTCAACAATGCCAGCATAGGTCCACATTCTTGAGTTCTAGCCTCCGAGCAAAGCTACTTTGGGTAAAGATTGGTTTTATAATAAGCTATTTCAAATTTTAATATATATTAAATTTAAATAATTTTGATTTTATTTAAAATCTAAATTATTTAAACTCAATATTTGCAAAATAATTAATGCATAAAAAAGGGAAACCCATATGAAATAAAAGAATTTTAAATTAAACATTGGGCAATATGCTACAAGAAAAGAAAAGACATGATTAGGGTTTTGAAATCTTTCCACGTAGTCAAAGTAAATTGCTTTGAGGCAATGAAAGGAAGTGATTTGAAACTCATTGGAGGCAATGAGAGGAAAAGCTTTGAAGCTAATAGCAGAAGTTGTAAAGAACTGGCCTGAATCGCTCATAATTTTGCTGTCAGCTAGAAACCCTCATTATTCCTCCAAGAAATGGAAAGGTGAGACACGAATTGGGGATATTCCTTGATACTATAATCTCTGTGATTGAATAAGTATGAATGTTGGATATCGAAAAATAATGGGATGTGCCTTGGAACACATCCTCAGGGTTATGATATCGCAGAACCGTCTTCATTTTTTAACCAAGGGTGTGAAAGCATGTGCTTTCCTCACCTACTATATGTTCACCATTCTCTGGGGAGAATAAAGACCTTTTATCGCCATGATAGGGTATTTCAGTTGCCATCTTAAGAGCTCTTTGTCTAAGAAGCATAAGAGAATGATTTAATGTGAGGTTCATGTTTTGGAAGGGGAAGTTGAACTAAATCCAAGTACTAGATAGAGTCAGCATCAACCATAGAATAAAAACCTTCCCTAACCAACCATGAATGATAGTAGAAGGTATATCCTTCATCAATTATGAGACTACCTTTGGAAAGTTTCACTGTCAGTTGTTGGATGGATATCGATTATCCCAACAACTACAATGTGTTTATTGATCCTTATATTATTTCATCAACCAACCTGTTCAAAGCATGCTCAACTACCTTATTGGGACTTCTTATCTGGGGTAACCCCTACTATTGACAAAGGGCGATTTCCCCACGTCAACAAAATTGACGCTACAAGGAGGGATGCCCCTTAACTCTTAACCATCCCATGATTCCTCTATGTATCTTTGTATGGGATGACCCTTTGAGTCTTCCAAGACCCATTAGAGAAATCCCAACCAAGACATTTGATCTCTCGTCAAACCCCAAATTTGATAGTGAAGGGAATATCTTTGCACTCATGCACCTTAATCAATTTGACATCACTCAACAAAATATTAAGATTGTTTGGGACAATGATACATGTCGATTGTTTATCCTCGCATTTCAAGGGAAGATTAAATCTTGGTTTAGGAATTTTCTAGTGAAATCTATACATAGTTGGAAACAATTCATGGAAGTATTTATCGCGGATTACACAGATTACGTTTATGAGGAACTCGTTTATGAACTTACAGGAATATGTAGGATCATAAACAAATTATTTCTAAGAGTTATGTAGATTTATTGTAGATTTCCTAAAAATGATAAACCCTCAAACGAATAAATCCTTAATTTGTTTTCATATCTTGTCTCTATTTTGGAAGGATGTGATATGGGAACTCAAATCATCTCTAATTCACAAGATTCATATCCCACCATGAAAGATACGAAGTACATGGTCTTTGACCATCACTATGTCATAGCTATGGGGGAATTCATATCGGGAATATCAAAACCCTTAGCCCCGGAGTGTGAACCATTTATTGTCTCCCCTTAAAAAAAACATGTAATTTGGTCTTTGACGAATCTCCTATTGAATGAATCTCATCATGTTAAGAATCTGATGATCATCATTCACCCTATACAAACCTACTTGATGATAATCAGCCACATAAGCTTCAACCCGAACAAGAAGTCTTTCTTAATGATAGTCCATCCATGACGCATAATGTTATCAATCCTTCACAGTTTGAATTTATGGAAAACAATGAATCACAATATGATCATGATGACTCTGTTTTTGGTGATTATTTGTTTGTTCTATAATTGAATGTGAGTATCAACCTATCATTCGTTGATTCTGTGAAATATGAAACTTTTGATCTAAATGCATAGATGTTAATGACAAAAAATCTAAAGCATGCATAGAAAAATGAGTTTGTGTTTCCTCATCAAG
This sequence comes from Picea sitchensis, assembly GCA_010110895.2. NCBI lineage: Eukaryota > Viridiplantae > Streptophyta > Pinopsida > Pinales > Pinaceae > Picea > Picea sitchensis. Next base: position 18,862 of record SNQJ01S0038835.1, on the reverse strand, counting down.
AAGCCACAACAAATGAACATCTCATCACCACGCAAAGCATATGAAACATCAAGTTGATCCAAGAAATTATATCACCTAAATTTTCGCTAGAATTGCATATTAATCTTCGAGCGAAAATGCATCAATCGGCCTAAGATGCTACCTTTATAATACAAAACTCCTCACATGATTTTTTTGATGTCATGGGAGAAGGTTTGTAGTCATATTTCATTCAACGTTTACATCCAACAATCATATATCATCTCTCCCCTTAGCTTACAGGGTATGTGAAATATGGACCCAAGGGGATTTTCCCAGATAATGAAGCACTGCAATTTCAATAGATAGATATCCAGGTGTTCATTGTCCTAATTCGACCCCTAGGAGGAGTGACTCCACCCACTTCATATTTATGCTTTCTTTATGAATGTTTTCTCCCTTGGATGTCTATTGTAATGTCTTCATTCAAATCTTCTCTACTGATCAACTTCTTAATTTCTTCGTATGGAGCTTAGATTGGTTCTAATGTTGAATATGTAGGAGCCATGAAGAGAGAGTATAATATGAAAATTATGTGCATTTGGAACCAAGAGAACACTTTGAAATTCTAAAAATAAGCAAGGTTGACGTTGACTATGAGTGTTGATCTAAATCTGTTGGTTAGTGGATAAGGAAATAGACTAGAAACAAAATGTGGTGGATACCACTCAAACCAAATTGTACTGCATAAACCATGTTGTTGTTTAAGACTGGATGTCAATATTTTATTAGAACAATATATAGACATATTGTTGAAGTGTTATTATAGGAAAATTTTAGAACAAGAAAATGACTGCTGCAAGAATTTGTTGATACCATAAACCATATAGTCTTCACATATAACCCCTATTGATACAATTCATTCTATGTGAATGAATTTACTTGAAGTATAACATAGAAAGAATTCATTGTATTATTGACTAGTAATGTAAATCGTTAAGCAATGCGAGACAACTCACCAGTGATGAAAATGAGTGTCAAGGTACCTAAGTACATCCTGACAAGAACGAATGGATATGTTGGAGTCAAGTCACCTACAAGATCTATAAATCAAGACACCTTAATGAATTCTCATTATTGACAATGAGGAAGCTTGTCATTGATATTTGCAAGTCCCAAGGTACTTATAAATATCTCCAACCTTGGTCCCAGATAGTGTGTTGAAGTTGATGGAAAAAGGTTTGCTAGAAGGAGTGCCTTAAGGAATCCCTTATCATCTAACATGAGCATAAAACAAATAATTTTAGTGGAAAACAAGTTAGAATGAAAAATAATATATTAATATAGTTGAGTGGAAAACAAGATTAGAATTAGGAGAGGGTCATCTTTTTTTTTAATTTATATTTTATATCATTTAAAATTTAACATTAAATATGATTAATGATGTAAGCAAATTTTTAATTAAGATAATTAATTGAAATTATTACAATTTAACATCTTTAATAAATTTAAAAGGAGAAAGGTTAGCCTTCATAAATATTGAGATTTTATAACTTTCGAATTTAACTTCAAATTAATAATGTGAATAAAATTTATATAATTCAATTGGTAAATATTATTATAATTTAAGATTTGTGATAAAATTAAAAAGATAAACAAGAAGGTTAAGTTAATTTTTCAATATTTATGTTTCATAACATTCACAATTTAACCTAATTAATGTCAATAATAGTAATATTAATATTAATATATATATATATATATATATATATATATATATATATATTTTATTTTTATTTGCAATTCCAACCACTACAATTCAACATATGTAATAATTTACCGTATGTAAGTTTAAGGAGAAAACTAGAAGGGTTGGTTAAACTTTTTCTAATAAAAAATAACATAAACAAATCTTATATATTAATTTGGTAATATTATTACAAGTCAAGATATCCAATAAACTTAAAGGAACGACTCTTCTTTTGTTTTATGGAATCAACATGATTAATACTTGTGAATAAAAATAAAAAAATAGTGACCTTTTCAATATATATGTTTTATAATATTTGTAATTAAACATAAATCCTAATATATCAATATGCTTTTGATATAAAATTCATTGAATTGATTATAATATACTTTAATTGGTAAATATTATTGTAATTCAAACTACTACAATGCAACATTAAAAAAAACTTAAAATACCATTCAATCCATAAATACTATTATAATCTGGATAACAACAATCTAGCATAGCATATGGAATAAACATTTGGATAACAACAATCTAGCATATGCAATAAGGATTTACATTTTGTATCATCCACATTGATTTAACACTATTAATAACCCTAGTAAATCTTATACTATTCAATTTATAAATACTATTACAATTCAACATTTGTAATAAACTTAAAGGGAGAAAAGAAAACGGTCGATCAACCCTTCTTAACGTTCTTGTTTCTGGCAAATCCAATTTAACATGAATAATTATCCCATATTTAGGATTGATAGCATCCACAATAGAATAATATAGACGTTCTTGTTTCTGGCAAATCCAATTTAACATGAATAATTATCCCATATTTAGGATTGATAGCATCCACAATAGAATAATATAGAACCTTTAGGGTCACTCCATAATACAATTTACTTCATAAATACTATTACAATTTAGCATATTTAATCAAAAGAACAAGGAGAAGGGTTGGATGGCCCTTCTCACGTAATGTGTATGTTTTTTAATATTCACAATTTCAAGGAGAAGGGTTGGATGGCCCTTCTCTGTATTATTTATGTTTTTTTTTAATATTCACAATTTAATGTGACAAATGAAAAAGAAGAAGGTTTAACTAACTCTTCTCTAACTTTAATTCAAATTTTCCCACTTACAACTTCATTACAAGTAGTTAAGATCAGATAAGGATCCTTCTCTGTGTAACTTTTTTTTGGGGGAAGAATGGAGAAGGGTTGATTAACACTATTTCATTTAAATTTTTATTTAAGAATTCTTTTACATTCATAAGATAAGTTTTCATTGACATAATAAATGGACAGGTTTGGTCAATTCATCTTCATACATATTATTATTGAAACCCTTAATAACACACATTTGAGAGTTTCTTGTGGCACAAAGTACAAAAGGGTTAGCCAACCCTTTTGCATACATTTTTTTTGGGAAAGAATGGAGAAAAATTAACTAACCCTTTGTTGATCAAAAATATTGTTTTACGGTCTTAAGGTCAACCTTACGAGGATATGAACCCTCCTACATTTTTAGAGAGGTGGTACTCATCTTTTTCTCATAAACTTATAAAAAAATCTGAAAATAACCAAATTATGTAAAAGCTAACATTCTTATTCAAAAAGGTTGACATTTCCATCATAGGATTTATCAGGACAGTAAAATATATCCACAATAAAGAGACAAGAAAGATAGAATTCATATACAAGATAAATTTAAATGATCATTTCATTAAACACCAAAACGATTATGATGGATAAAACATTTGGAAACTCAAACTTCAAATCAAATTCTTTGAGATTACAATAATGTAGTATCCCAAGTAGTTCTCTCAGAGTCTCAAAAATAATATAAGTCTTTAAATACAAAGTCAATGTCTTTAAAGACAAATTATGTGTTCTCCCTTCAAATAGGACTAGGATTTGCTCTTGCAGACCATAAAATAAAAAGACCTAGAATATGAGAGAAAAGCAATCAAGGATCAGCCTTGTTTTCACATAATACTAGGAAATAAAGGCAACGTGACAAATGATTGTAGAGGAAAAAGAAAAAAAAGGGGAACAAGGTTGTTGCTTAACTTGCCGGGTTGGAAAGTACTCATCACATTTGCTTTCTTGCAGTTGGTTGTAGGTGTATGTTGTGGTTGAGGTGGCATAATCACTATAACTGTTTCTTGATTTTCCAGTTCAGTGATTTTGATTAATGCCTTTTTCAAGCACTCCTCAATGTATTCACTTAGAGGTGCTACAATAATTTCATGTTTAGTTCTAATTTCAAATAATTGATTTTCAAATTCCCTCAAATCCATTTCCGATTCATGCAACATGTCATCCACTTCATCATTCTTGTTGATATACCGAACTAACCATTTTTCAACTTCATCTTTAGAAAGTTCTAACCCTAATTGTAATGTAAAGGGTACAGGTCGGCCCCACTTTAATGTAAAAGATAATTAATATGGTAATTATTAATTATATTGTGAGCTAGTGAGATCGACCCTATTGTTCCAATAGACACTTATGTTGATAGGTTCAGTCTAATATATGTAAAGGTAAATTCCCCATTGAGGAATCATATCTTAAGTGTGAGTTTGAAAATCTAAGCAAGTACATTTTCTTGGGAAAAGTGCGCACCTCTCTTGGGCGCTAGTCTTCTAGAGTTTGTAAGAACCCTTTTGTGTGCTAGGTTTTCTTGGTGATGGAGGTATTTCTCTTGAAGAATATAGAAAATTATTGGCTGGGTTTTCTTCCCTTGTTGAGAAGGGTTTCCCAGGATACTTCTTGTGTACTTGTGCATGGTGTTTCTTCTTGTGATGTTGGTTGCTGCAACACAATTGTTTATGGTTTAAGTAAAATTCTAAAATGGAATGAAATTCATGCTTAAAAATTTCCTATTGAAAAATCAACATGGAATCAGAGCATAGGTCTTGAACAACCCATTCCACAAACAAATTTCAGCCATCTTCTCTCTCCTGCAAAAACTGTATGACCCTCCTAGGGTTTCCAGAAATTTTGTACGACCTACTTTTCTGAGAGGTTTCAACACTTGACACTTGGAAGTTGGGGAAAAAAAGAGCATAGATGTGTACGAAATCCTTCAACGCACCTCCAACAAGTCTCGGATTTCAATTCCAAGCATTTTGACTTTTTGGCCCTAGGGTTTCACTAATTTCTGCAGAAAAATTCAGAATTGGGTTTCTACAAATCTTTGAATGAGTTATTCATATCACCAGTGTTATCCTATCTTTCAAAGGCTTATTTTTTGCAGTCATAAGTCTAAAAAAACCTAAAATTGCTAGCCTAGCCTACCCGTTAGGTTTTCTAGCCTAGTTGACAAGGGTTTGTGAATAATCCTAAATAAAAATGAGAAAAATCATGATGGAAGACAAGCTTGATGGTTCAAGCAAATTCATTTCCAGGAAGACAAGACCTCAAGGATATGAAGACATCAACATCTCAACACTCTCAATTTTGGTCCCTACCAATGATAATACTTGGTTAATTGACAGTGGTTCCTCCAGGCACATGACCGGTCTTAGAGATCACCTAACAAATTTTGTTGAGAAAGAGACACATCTACATGTTGTCCTTGGATATGATGTCAGATATAATGTGAGAGGGGTTGGAACTTCTACCTTCCAACTAGATTCAGATATGTAGCTTCAATTAAAAGAAGTACTATATGTACCCATAATGAAGAGGAACCTTGTCTCCATTTCTGCCTTGGAGGAAAAAGGCTACAAGGTTACCTTCTCAAAAGGAAGAGTTCTTGCACGGCATAAAGACTCTCATATAAATTATGCCAAGTTAGTTGGTGTCTGAGAAAACAACTTGTACAGATTAACCATCAAACCAATCCAAGCCCTGCTACATGACACTATTAGCTTGAGTGATCTATGGCATAGAATACTTGCTCAGATTCATTATAGATCTCTCCTAACTCTAGGGAAAATGGTAACATGTCTTACAAAGATACAGATTTAGCATAAAGGTGTTTGCAAAGGTTGTTCTCTTGGAAAAAATGTTAAAGGATCATTCTCAAGCAATGACAATAGATCCAAGGAAATCTTGGACTTGATACATTCAGATGTGTGTGGGCCAATGATTGTTGCATCTTTGAATGGGTACTTGTACTGTGTACTCTTCATATATGATCACTCGCAGAAAACTTGGATTTACTTCCTAAAGAACAAGGATGGAGTCCTTGCAAAATTTCAAGAATTCAAAGCTCAGGTTGAGAACCAGACCGAAAAAAAAATCAAATTATTAAGATCAGATAATGGAGGATAATACACCTCCAAAGATTTCAGAAACTTTTGTATTGAAGTAGGGATCAAGAGGGAGTTCACAATTCCTTATAACCCTCAATAAAATGGGGTTGCATATAGGAAAAACAAAACTATCATCGAGACAACCAAAGAAATGATACATGATCAGAGTCAACCTATGACTCTATGGGAAGAAGCATGTATGACAACAATATATGTTCAAAAAAAAAGTCTGTTGAGATTACTAAGACAACTGAGAGGGGGGGTGAATCAGTTGTTATTGTGCTTAAACAATTTTAAGTCTATTAAACCATTCTTAATCTTTCTTCAAGTGATCATCAATATTATACAACATATGGACAACATAAATAATGAGCATTAGTCACACATATGATATACACAAAGACAGATTTTCACGAGGAAACCCATAAAGGGAGAAAACCTCTTCTTCTTCGAAATGATAGGAAATATTTTAAGTTTTGTACATCATCTATGTTTGAGCACCAACTCAAAGTGAGGCTACTACCTCTATTTTACAAGCTCCAACTTGTTGAGAGCACCAACTCTCTCGTTTCTCTAGCACCCACTAGAAGGAAGCACCAACTCCCTAAATATTCCAACACCAACTGGATTTATACAAGCACCAACTCTCTGGTTTCTCTAGCACCCACTAGAAGGAAGCACCAACTCCCTAAATATTCCATCACCAACTGGATTTATACAAGAACCAACTTGTATACAAAAAACTTTGTGTTTTCCCGAGCACCACCTTGCCACCCTATTTTCTACCCACAACTAGATGGAAGCTACAAATCCCAATATTCAAGCACCAACTCGAAGAGGACCACAGTCCTCCCCAGCACCACCCTACCTCCCTGATTATAAATAAATGATTGAATAACCAACAACACAGATAAATCGATTCTTACCACTTCTTCTATGTTATGTAAATCTGGTTTGCTTCTAACTGTTCTGCAATTCTTCTCTTCCTCTGTCTATTCTGCAATTCTACTCTGCTTCAAGTTATTCTGTAATTCTTCTCTTGCTTCTGTCTATTCCTCATCTATTACTCATCTCTGAGATTTATCTCACACTGCGCATATTGTCGGTCTCACACTGCGCATATTCTTATTTTCCCTTTCTTACAGTTGAACTCATTTTTCATTCAGAACAAACAACACTGCACAGTTACTGTGTGTTTCTTTTATACGCTACAACCCCTTCAGTTACCCCTCAAATCCCTAGAACAACGCTTCAGCAACTGAAACGCCAACCGTCCAAGAACCATGATTTGGTTATTCTAACTAAATCATAACTTAACAATTAATCGTGAAGAGAAACAGTAACCCTTCAATCAAGTTTCCAATTAACCAGCACCATTGGATTAAATTCGTAGGATTTCATGTTTATATCATATGCCCACTAGCTATGACCGAGCGCTAAACAGAATTTGAATTTCATGATTTCGCATTTCAACATTCCTATGATGAAGGGTATCGACACTCCAACTCGCGATTGACGAAACTTCGAGATGGAGCTTAGAACCACTAGCTTCTTCCCCTCACATGACCACCGGCAGTGACCACAGGATGCACCGAAATGCACTTCATATTTCATGAACGTATGAACTTCATCAAGCCTGATCAACGGTCAAGATCTCTAATGATCCGACGGTCCATATCTCATCGTGATCTCGCATATCGCAATTCCTGTGATGAAGGATCTTGATACCCCAAGTAGTGATCGCCGAGACTCTGAGATGGAGCTTAGCACCGCTAGCTTCTTCCCCTCATGTGACCACCGACAGTGACCACAGGCTGCACCAAAAGGTGCTTTGTATTTCACGAACTTATGAACTTCATCGAGCCTGATCAATGGTCGAGATATACAATGATCCGACGGTCCAGATCTCATCGTGATCTCGCATATCGCGATTCCTATGATGAAGGGTATCGACACTCCAAGTCGTGATTGTCAAGACTCTGAGATGGAGCTTAACACTGCTAACTTCTTCCCTTAAGCCTTCGATAATGTGACCTTGTCTATGACCACGGGCCAGACGTTATCGCGATTTCGCATATCGCGAGTTGCAAGGTTAGAGAATTTCCTTCCTTTGACTTTCTAGTTAGCGAAAAATTAATCCCTTGCCACATGTCCCTCTTGGATCAACGGTCAAGATCTTATTGCAATTTCGCAACTTCACGGGCCTTCGTCATGCCTGATCAATGGTCCATGATCGCGATGATTCGACGGTCCAGATCTTTTTGTGATATCGCATATCACGAGTTCCCACATCATGCTCCGTTGACTCCTCCAATGTGCAAGTCAGCGAAATTCCAATCGCTTGCCACGTGTCTTATGACTCCAATGGTCAGGATTGTTATCGCGATTTCACATATCGCAAGTTTGAACCTCTTTCCTTTGGATTTCTTGATCTTTGAAACTCCGAAACAAAACCTTTGTCATGCTTTGATTGTTTTCCTCCTTCTGATCTTACACTATTGATCTTTCCATTATCGCTACACTACTGATCATGTTGATCTTCACCATCTAATCGTGCTAATATTCACCATCAATGACAAACACGTATACTCTGCCTCTGTCTAAAAACATGCCAACAATCTCCCCCTTTGGTGTTGATGGAAACCCCTTGAAAAACATGAAACTATACCACTGTAGCATCCTCGAAATTACCACCACTGTAGCATCTTTTAAATTTACCACACTTTCTCCCCCTTTGACATCAATGTCAAAGAAGAAACACGCTCCCCTTGAGTTGTTGCAGTAGATACTCCCCCTGTCAACTATGAGAAACTTAGAAATACAACATATATTCAATAAGTACTCCCCCTTATCATGTGAACAGATTAGACGAAATAATTTATAACCCCCAACTTTTGACGAAGATATCCAAAAGGGGTCGCTGCTAATAGTTTAGTAAAGATATCAACTATATGTTCTGTCGAATGAATATAATTCATCTGAACAACTATGTTTGTAACTTGTTCTCTGAGAAAATGGTATTTTATTGGGATATGTTTAGTCTTGGAGTGAAGAACAGGATTCTTGGAGAGACTGATGGCACTGGTGTTATCACAGTGAAGTGGAATGGGATCAGTGTAAGTTACCTT
>SNQJ01S0038833.1:50115-97988 GCA_010110895.2 Picea sitchensis | reverse complement strand
ATAAACACCTACCCCCCTCAAATTTTATTAACTAGGTTTCTAGGAATACAACATGCCCCCCTATCACCTAAGTCTACATATGGACTTTACATAGGTAAACCATCAAACCATGGCTATGCATTCCTAAATATGTCTTATAACCATATGCTCGTTTGGTATAGAGAGAAAAGTAATAAGGTTCTCACTACAGATTATTCATGTTAAGAGCACATCTCTGGAAGTATATTGTAACCATTTAGTTACTAGTGTGCTTTAGATTGTGGTTGTTTTCTCATGTAAGGGTTTTCCCTAGGAAATAATTGTCCAATGGTTATATGTTTCCATGTTGTTTATTACTGAAGCTATGTTTATTTAATTTTTGCACATTCTTCTCTCATGAATTAGTGTAGGAATTTTATTCCACACATCTTCTTTCTTTCATTTGTTATCATAGTGTAATCACCTTGTTAGGAAAAATGATTTTTTTTTTTAAACATAATCTTGATTTGAGTGGGAGCTTTTGCATAAGAAAAACTTGTTTCAATAAAATGACAAGCATGGAAAGACTTGACATGAAGAGTGATCTTGAAGAATGTGGCTTTGGCCTAGAACATGCATGGAGAAGCATCGATTTGTGGGTATATGGATAGATCTATCAATGGGTGATTAGACCTGCCAAGTGCTTGATTCAACTCACTATATTTGGAGTAGAGAAGGATGCAGGTAAAGAAGTAGGTAGATGTTTATTGCATCATTTTCTTGGAAATACAATGGTAATATAAGTACTTGGTTAACAAGTACTTGGCTCGTGCAATTGTATTTGAAGCAAGAGGGATGATAGCAATGAATCAAGGTTGGTGGTTCATACCATCACATGCTCAAACATACAATTGTAATTATTTTGATGGAATTGGATTTTATCACATATGTAAATGGGTAAACGAGCATATGGTTATAAGACCTATTCAGGCATGCATACCCCTGGTTTGATGGTTCACCTATGTAAATTCCAAATGTAGACTTAGGTGATAGGGGGAATTTTGTATTCCTAGAAACCTAGTTAATAAAATTTGAGGGGGGTAGATGTTTATCCCAAGTAAAGTTTCAAGGGGGGAATGTTGGGTTAATGTTTACTTGATCATAAAGTAGTTAGGATAAATTTGATACAATCAATGAAAATTTTACAATTCATGGCTTATGGGCCCATGTGATTGGGTATCCCATGGTATTTCATATGATGAAGTCTATTTAATGGCTTGGGATACTCCATTGTAATATGCATCATGGTATAGGCCTTATTAGTTGGTATGTTGGCTCATATAGGTTTGAGTGGAAAGTGTAGTCTCGAAGTGCATAGTGTAGGCATGAATATCATTGTTGAACACTCTTACACTTCCTACACTAATTCATGAGAGAAGAATGTGCATAAATTAAATAAACATAACTTTAGTAATAAACAACATAGAAACATATAACCATTGGACAATTATTTCCTAGGGAAAACCCTTACATGAGTAAAAAACCACACTCTAAAGAACACTAGTAACTAAATGGTTACAATATACTTCCAGAGATGTGCTCTTAACATGAATAATATGTAATGAGAACCTTATTTCTTTTCTCTCTAACCCTTGGGAAGTTGGTGTGTCAACTAACCACATCGGGGCCCACAATGCTTTTCACATTCCATCTTTTGGGGTTAGGGTTTTGGATGTTTAGGGTTTTCTCATTGATGTTTTATGTTAAAAGTCATTTTCGACCTCTTTTTTAATCAACATATTGCAAATGAGCATAGTCAACACATATCTCTCTTCAAGTATAAGCTACCACCATTCTAGCTAGCTTGTGTGCTTTGCATTTTACATTATTTTGTATTCCAAACAGTCATTAATAGAATCTAAGTTTAATTGTATTATTGGGTTTCTTGCAATATCTCTATGTGTTTCCTTTCTATATCTATGCTTTCATGACATTCTCAACATAATTTGGATTAGTGGTATCAGATAAATGTTCTCTTTGTTGTTTCTTTGTGCATGTCCCCAACGAGGTCAGGATATCGAGAGTTGGGTCTTAAACTGGTTGATATTGGGGAAGAACACTCCCACCATCTCAAGAAACCTCCCCTAAAAAAATAAAAGAGATACGATGAAGTAGGAGATCCTATGAAATTCTTGCTCGAGGAATCCCTCGCACGACAGAGGAACAAAATGATGAATAATTTCACCCAGATCCTTTGATAGTTGCCAAAAACAATGGAGGCACCTTCAACCAGTAGTCACTTTGGAGGTGGGATGCCCTTTAAGGTACAATTTAACTTTTATATTCCTTTATTTTAAGGTCATATAGACACCAACGCTTTGAAAAAATGGTTAAGTCTACTAGAGGGTTATTTCTCTGTCCAAAAATTTTCCAACAGTAAAACAATTACCTTTACTCTCCTTAAATCCCTTCCCCATGTCAGATATTGATGGGAAACATACCATGAGAAACATGTTGGAGATGATTCTGCAATTTTTGGGCTAGGACCCACTTGGGCGGCTTTTGTTGGTGCCCTCAAGAAGCAGTACTACCCTGTTGGAAACTATGATTACCAATACACGAGATGGAAAACTCTATGTCGAGAGAGAGACCACATGGTGCCAGAGTACACCAACATCTTCCATATTGTTGTGTCGGCACCACAACTTCCCTTTTTTCTTGTTTTATTTCTCAAAGAGTCATTTTTTCTCAAGAAATACGGACCCTACTTTTATGTCTCAAGACCATTTTATCTTGTCATGGAAGTTGAATTATTTGCATGATCCTTGATTGAGCCCCTTCTAAACTTTTTCTTAAGTTTTCCTAAGTTTCCAAACTCACTAACTTTGTCTATATCAGCGAAGGAAAACTTTCCCTTTCCGATACAACCAGTATCGACGAGTAAATATTTTCCTTGTCGATACATTCAAACATCCAACACTTAGAAATTTTTTGATATAAACTCTTTGTGTATTGGCATCAATTAAGTTTAGAATATCGATACACTGACACCCATTTTTTCTTTGTCATCGAAATGCATTTTCTTTGCAATACTTAACAAAATTTTCGACAAGACAGTGTGTATCAGGACTGATAATTTTTTGGTCACCGATACACCGACAATTGAACCTTCATTATCATGAATACAAGAATAGGACCTGCACTTGGTGATTTTGTTGTTTGTCGCTTCATGTATTAGTGTCAACTATGCAATTGATGTCGACGCCACCGACATCCATTAACTCTTCACCACCGATGCGTGAAACCTACCACCGAAACCAAACATATCTCTTTCAACAATACATTAAATAATCTTCTCTAAAAACATATTTGTGTGCCCATTTTAAGCATTTGAATTAGTGCCTAAGGCACAAAATAAATCCATAAAGCCCTTTTGAGCTTGGTTTCATCACCACTATTAACTAAATCACCTAGAGCACATTCATAAGGAACCTCCAAAAGAGAATCCATTTAGTAAACACCTACCTCCTTCTCGCTCGTGTTTCAACATCGTTCTTATAGGTAGGTAACCTTGTCTTGTCTCCACATGTCAATTCATTGCTTTATGTTCCATTTGCTTTACATATAAATGGGAACCACGGGAGGAGAGTTGTCCCTAAACCTGTCATTCCTTACAATTTTCCCTCTCTTTTCAACCCTTCAACCTTGTCATCAGAGGCATTCATACCCTATCCTCTCAAACCCTCGACAACCTCAATCTATTCCATGTAGTTATTCCCTAATTTTTTTCCCAACAAATTGGGGTTCTTCTTGAAGGCTTTGTGCCCTAACTCCCCTCGAAACCCTTCACACCAATCAACCATTCCCTAATTTATCCTTATAATTTCTTATTTTATTCTTCGTTTGAGCGTTCCAAACCAACCATTACATGCTTGCATGTCGAATGAGAAAAGGAAATACTTCTCTTCATTACCAAACCAATTATGTAGAGGAAGGAATACTTATCCATAGTTATCCAAACTTAGCTTTGAAATTCATGTGTAGCCTTATCATCTAGATTCAAAGGATGAATGTTGATATGTCCTCATCTCCACTGACGAAGTTTAAAGAATAAACGTCGATACATGCATAGCTTCATCGTCGAGTATCTTTTGATGGGCGTCGATACATTCTTATCTTCATCGGCGAGAATATTTTGATGAACGTCGACATGACTTTTTCTATACCAGCGTTAATCATACCATGAGGGTAGAAATAGTTTTCCCTTTATCGATAATGATCTTACATTTGATTTCGATACACAGTTAATCTCCTCCCCTTGACATTTACCCAAAAAATTGGATAAGTCTTCTTATAATGTCAATGAATCATCTTTTTTTGGACGTCGATATGCCTTTCTATATTGGCCATGAGTATCGGCCTAAAAAACACTAAATCATCAATCTCCTCAAAAGACCTCAAAATCACTCAAATGCATAAAATGAGCCAGACAGTCTCCTTTTCCATTCTTGCCTTGTTAAATTTAATGCTTGTGTTTAACATTGGTTTTCTAGAGAACTAATGATAATTATTTGACTATCGCACAATACAAATGATCGCAAAGTGCCAATAAGGACCCTATTGAGGAGGCCTATGCAAGTGGAAGCATTTAAGAGGAAGATATAGATACGACATGACCTGTATTCAATGACACTAAAGGGGTCATTGACAAATAAAATTCAATCAAATGGGGTGAGGTTTACCAAATTTTCAACAACCAAACCTTCCCCCAAGGGTGCAAAAGATGGATTTGATCTCAAGACATTTAAAAACATTAGAAAATCCAAGTTGTACAAGGTGGCAGCACACACAATGGTCTTTACCTGCACAGAGGTCATTTCATGGATAATAAGGCATGTGGAATTGGAGACCAGGTATATTCTTAATGCTAGGAAGCATCCGATGGCATATTTTTAAGCTTCGACTATAGCTTCCTACACCACATAGATAGCGGGGAAATATCACTGGATGAAAATATTATAAGAAATTTCTCTCTTAGGCCTAAATATATTTTGAAGGCCTGGTACAAACCTAGCAAACCATTCAAATCAAGGACCTCAGGAGACTATCCCACCAACTTGCTAAAAATTCCTTACCAATATGCAATGGTGATGTTATGTAGATTATATGGGGAACTCAATGCTTCAAAATTTATAATAACACGGGTGCCTCTTATATACTATATCGATATTTCAGGTTGACCCTCAATTGGGCCAAAATTCTATCAACATCTCTGGAAGAAGCTCTTAGAACATTCAAAGAGACCATGCCTGGGAAATTCCTGATTTTTCACATGTCCTCTTATCTCCTAGACATGGTATGCATATATCATGCATATCCACAAATGGGTTAGGTCTGGTAGCCAAGTGACCTCCCAATACACATTTACTACAAGGTGATTTAGGATCACAAGTATAAGACATAATATAACAAGATCTGTGATCACTTCCTAGCACCTCTATACCAACTTATATTCAACTCGCCTACGTCGTGCATGGTGGATAAGTCACCTGCAATAATCAGAAGGATAGGAAACCAGTACCTCTTAGAATATGGAACATACTTAAGAATATATGGAGCCACCAAAGCTCCGCATTTACTTCCAAAATTCATTCCAGACAAGATGGTTTTACAAGAAATTGCTTATCATACCATGGTGCAAAGAGGTTATACAGGTATCTACATGGACAAGAAGACTACCTGGCCTCCTCTACCACCATGGGTTGGGTCATACTCCTTCAAGGATGTTAAATAATCCCAATATGAAGTATAAATATTGACATATTTCCACTTCGAAGAGGAAATATTTTGAAGGCATGATCCTCTGGACATCATAAAGAAACATTGCACTAGCCACAAGCACAAATGGGAATATATGACAGATGTTTGGGAAGAAGAAAAAAATCATTGTCATATTATAACGTATCATGATGTCATATTCAAGCGAAGGAGAAACCCATTGGGAAGGTTTTTATATGAACAAATAGTACAAGAATCTCATAAGAATGATAATCAAGAATCAGCAGTAGCAGAAGCAGCAACAATAGCCACGACCATAGTCACAACCTTTGAATCGACAACAACAGCAGTAGCAGAGGAAGAGAGAAAAACAAAAGCAATTGAAGCTATTGAAGAAAAAGAAAAGAAGAGGAGGATGAGTAGAGAAAACAAAAGGAATTCAAAGATGTAACATAAGCCAAGTTAGCTGCAAAACAACAAAGGAAAAAGTAAAAGGTACAGAATAGAAAGGAAGGCATAGCTGAGTAGAAGAGAAAAAATAAGAACTTGCAGCTAAGGCAGCAATTGAGGAAAAAGTAGTAGAAGAAGTTGAAGCAGTAGAAAAAGTAGTTGCAGAGAAGAGAGAAGTTGATGAAGTAGCAACAAAGGTAGTAGAGGAAGAACAAATGAAACAAGATGAATAAGCGATAAACAACAATGCTTCCCCCATGGACACAGATATTCTGAGGTCATCAACTAAATCCCCACTCACTAGTGGACACTTTACACTGGGTGAACTTGGATTGGGACTGTTCATTCCATGCAAGGCTCGCAAGGTGGCTGATCTAGATGGATTTCCACACATGGAAGGACTTTACTGTGTTCACAAAGTTGATTTGCAGAGTGGTGAAGATGGTGAACTTATATGTTTTGAGTTTTATTGTCTCATGCATTTTATTAATGCTTTGTGGAAAAAATGTCTCATGCATTCTTATTCTTTTATGAGATGCTCATGCATTTAATTATGTTTTATGAGCTTTTGGAAAAACTCATACGTTATTGATGTAAAATGATTAATACTTGTGAGGAAATTAAGACTCGTGTATTTTTCATTGAAATTGTAATTATGGAAATTGGTTTTTATGTAAGAAACCACCTCACACCAATTTTCCATTATTCTCAATTATAGGTTGAGAGGATCAAGGACATGGATGAAGAGTCTTTGGGTTGTTTTGAGACTTTTCCCATTATGTTCTTGAAGATAGTTTGAGATCCTACATTCATGGATCTTGTCTTTCCTCTTTTGTAATTAGATCATATTATTGTAGATCTAAGAATTAATGCTCTTTTTTAAGAGTGAGTGAGGAAAACTATATAAGACCTTACGTGGGCCTTATGTAAGGGGGGGGAGTAATGAAGAATGAATGAGTGGAGTTAGAAAGACATAGTTCTACTACTCCTAAGCATTGAGATACTTATTCATGTAAGGTATTATCCTTCTTAATGGATGGAGAGGTATGAGTGTGAGCATTCTTCTTGAATCCTCATTGAAGGAGAAGGAATCTCTTATGTAATCACTTATGAGAAGGTCCCAACATATTTTTAAGAAGGAATGAAAGCGGTTTGTTTTCCAATTGAAGTGGGTCAGGAGACGTAGCCCATGAGGGGTGAACTATGTTACCAACATGGGTTGTCTCTCTCTCTTGTCTTTTCATGTGCTTTATTCCATTCGAGTTCATGTATGTTGTGTATTCTTGTTTTAAAATCATTGTTAATCATGGATTCATATTCCCTTTAATCCTTATGCAAATAACTCGTCAGAAAATGATCGATTGAAAACTTGTGTAGAGTAAAGTACTTGCCCATTTTTAGATCATGTGGTATCAGAGCTAGGTTGACTGCTTTGCAGGATGGGAAAAGGAGCAAAGAAAGAAGAAAGACTTCAAGAATTAGAGGAGATAAATCACAACATTCAAGATGAAGATGCAGAGTTGAGGAGGCTTTTGCAGGTTGCAAAAGAAGAGAAGCAAGATCTTCAAGAGAGGTATCAGCTTCATGGAGAAGTACTCAATGGAATTATTGAAGAATTTCAACTCGAATTGCAAACCAAGGATGCTCTCTTGGATAGGTTACAGCATGGTCAATGAATGGAGGACAAAAAGACTTCTATCATGGATGCACAAACTCAAACTGAGGTATATGATGTTTCGTCATGTTCAATTTTGCCTCAGTATGAAACTAACATGGGCATGAAGCTCCTCACGAAGATGGGATACAAAGGAGGTGGACTTGGAATTCATGGCCAAGGAGTCACTTAGCCATTAGAGGTGGTACAAAGACCACAATTTTCAGTTTTGGATTATGGAAAGGAGGAGGATGGAGCATGCTCAAAGGTTTCTAAAGCAAAAAACATCTCTTCACCATCAAATTCCAAGAAAGGAATCAAGCCATCTTATCCTCATTGGAACAAGAACCACTCAGGAAAGTATAAAGGACATTTTGATTCGTGTCTTACATATAAGAAAAAATATTATGGTCATAGGTATTCTAACCATGATGTGGCCAAGGATCACAAGAAGAAATTTTGGGTAGCGAAGACGAGCATGCCCACCAGAAGTGAGACAAGATAGAAAGAACCCCTTTCGCGTCCTCGTGACAAGGAGATTTTATTAAAGGAGAAGCAAAGGAACTATTGCACTCATTGCGATATGAGTGGCCATTGGATTGGGAAATGCTGGAAAGTTCATCCTCAACTTCATCCAAAACATGGCAAGAGAGTCATACAAGATCCTGCAAAGAAGGAGGAAGCAGATGAAGGAGTTAGTCCAACGACAATAATCCCAGAAACAGTTCTTCAAAAAGATCTGCATCTGTTTGAATGGCTTAGTAAGAAATGGATAGTATATTTGCAAAATTGAGTGGGATTATCAAAGACCAGTCTCAGTTCTAGCATGTTCATGTTCGGTGATCTTGCAAGCCATTATTGTCGCCTGTCAAGTTTGGTTGTGGAAAAATAAGCATGAGTTCCACTTGTGTATCTTATGGATATGTTTGCATCTTTTCTGGTCATCGTTAGCTTCCCTTTGATCGATGTCGACAGACTTCGATGTGAGGAAGTCATGTTCCAGCCTCTTTTCATCAACATGAAAGCACCCAACATTCATGATACCTCTATCAACCCCGTCATGAGGTGCGATGTAAATATCTGAAAAGATTTGTATGGGATAAATTTGAAGATGAAGGTTTCTCTGTTGTTCAGAATCTGATGAATGAAGGGGTTGCACCCAATATATTTGTAAACACTAGTTTAGATTTGGCATGGGATGATAACAGTCCTTGTGAAGACAGAATCAATTGTGGAAAAACCATCACCCTTTTTGTGGTGGCTGATGAAAAAATCTAGATCAAGCGAAAGGAATCGTAATGGTGGTGTTTCCAAAGTTATTTATCATACCGTCCATGAATTTGATGATCTCAATGATCTAGTGCAATGATGTCACATGCACAACCTTTATTCCTCATGACATTTGGTTGGTGAGTTTCATATGAGCGCCTCAACAAAGTACAAAATAAAATTCGTGTTATTCAAAATCTACTATAGATCTATAGATATGTTGTAGGTCCATCTAGCATAGATCTATTGTTGCATAGAAGTGTCAAAAATGGGGGTGAGACGTGTAGTAGGTGATGAAGAGCGATTTGTTTATCCTCGACTAACATCCAAAACCAATCTGAGTATGGATATGTTGAAGGCTACAAGTATGTGCTTGATTTCATGATTGGATTTGTTGTCAAATTTTTGTATATTCCCACTAGAAAAATGATTCATCTCTCTTCCAAACTTCCCTCGGATGAGATACTTAGAGAAAGAAGAGAGACCACTTTTATCCATGCACATGTGGTCGTTGTACAATTTTTTTTTCACACAGCAAATACACTAGTGCGCCCCTCATGTTTCAGGAGGTAGTACAAGTTTGTCTATGTCTAGTGTGCTGGTAATTATCATTGTGTCCAGAAAGTATGATCTGGCACCTTTCATCACTGGCATAAGATCTGATTTATTTTCATTTCATAGTCACAATTGAAAGGGAGATATTTCAGGGAAATTGGCCATGCCACTATTGTCTTCGTCTTGCTACTTCGTAACAAGTAATCCCTCATTTGTCTTCAGTTGAATCAGTTCCATATTACGATGGAAAAGTAATGGTCATCGATGCTATCAGAAGAAGCCAACAGATTGATTAAGGTCGAGTCAAGCGATCTCTAATTCATCAATGGATTTTTCAATTTCGTCATCCACTTAATCATTGATTCCCTGTGAATGTGCCTCTTGTGCACGTTTGAAACTTTTGATCTCTGCTACATCACGACTCCAGCCAAAAACCTCCAAAAGGACTCTTGGCATATCTGAAGAGATGCAAGAATATTATGCAGGATTATCTTGGTCCATTTTACAGCATGGCAAAGGACCACGTCAGCTCAATGGAGATTGATTTTTAGTTGAATCCTTTCAAATCCCCTAGGGACATACTCAACACCTCCATTGCAGTGATTGGGGTGCTAGTTGCAGCCATAGTGTCGGAGAGATAACATCTCAATCTTAACAGAGTCAAACCTGGTATCAGTTCTTCTTATCGAAACAACCCAGAGCCATAGATCGGAGGTGGTATGATGGGTGAAGCTTGGTTTTAATTGCAGGTTCTACAAACCTTTGTGCAAGGGGCAACCATAAGACCGAGATCCAAAGACATGCCATAGCACCATGAACATTAGCATGGGGGCCAAGGTCTTGATTTCCGAGATACCATCAATGGATCCATAAGCCGAAGACCAAATTCCAAGCACACCTTTTTTTTTCAAAATAGGTATTTCCATTATAGTTCTTCTATGCGAACTATTTAAAACTCCTTTTGTAATATTTACCATGTGGAAATATGGCAAGGAAGGGGAACTTTGGAAATGATGCTCATAATGTTGTTTTGGAGGACATCCTCTAGTACTTTGGTGGGTTTGCTTCCCACTTTTGGACAGTCATTAGGTGCACATTCTTTATATTGGATTTGGATACCATAGATCCTACCACTAGTGCATTTATTTATGTTGCCAAATGTGTAATGAGTATTGTAGCCACTTCTTTGTAAGAGGCATTGCCTTGCTAAGGTCCATTTTGGAAATATTCGTAAAACTTGTTTATGAGTGTTTTATAAACTC
Source organism: Picea sitchensis (assembly GCA_010110895.2). Lineage (NCBI taxonomy): Eukaryota > Viridiplantae > Streptophyta > Pinopsida > Pinales > Pinaceae > Picea > Picea sitchensis. Next base: position 87,062 of record SNQJ01S0038833.1, on the reverse strand, counting down.
GTGGAAAGAATGTTTTTGATATAAATTGCACTTTTGTTGTGGAGATTGGAAACCATAAAGTTCCACCACTAGTGCACATTTGAGGCATGTTGCCTTAACTTTGAACTTAATGATTATGAAGCATTGTAATGGATGTTTAGCCACTCTTGAGTGAGGAGAGTGAGAGGAGTTATTTTGTTCCATAATCCTTAAGTGGCCTCATTTTGTAACCATTATATAAACAGTTGAATGGGGCAATTTTCCTAGGCCTGTTTTGGCGATTCATTGTAAACTTGACCAAAGAGTGTAGTTATAAACTCTTGGCAAGTAAGGTACTCCAGAGATTGAAGTATAGGTCATCAGCTACAAGTTGCAGATTTATGCATATGTGGAATTTGCATTTCAAGCTCCTAAGAACAGAGGTGAAGGAGACAAGGGATGTGCCTTTTTCCAGACATTTTCTTTGCAACGGTTGCAAGTGTTGGCTTTGCATTATGATTCCGAAGTACGTGTGTGAAGGAGTCTTGAAAGAATGTGCCTTTTGAGGACATTTGCATACAGATAAAGTTGATACTTTTGGAGACCAAAAGGTTCTTTGTGGGGAGCCATGATCTGGATGGATTTCCACACATGGAAGGACTTTACTGTGTTCACCAAGTTTATTTGCAGAGTGGTGAAGATGGTGAACTTATATGTTTTGAGTTTTATTTTCTCATGCATTTTATTAATGATTTGTGGGAAAAAGGTCTCATGCATTCTTATGATTTTATGAGATGCTCATGCATTTAATTATTCTTTATGAGCTTTTGTAAAAACTCATACATTATTGATGTAAAATGATTAATACTTGTGAGGAAATTAAGACTCATGTATTTTTCATTGAAATTGTAATTATGGAAATTGGTTTTTATGTGAGAAACCACCTCACACCAATTCTCCATTATTCTCAATTATAGGTTGAGAGGATCAAAGACATGGATGAAGAGTCTTTGGGTGGTTTTGAGACTTTTCCCATTATGTGCTTGAAGATAGTTTGAGATCCTACATTCATGGATCTTGTCTTTCCTCTTTTGTAATTGAGATCCTATTATTGTGGATCTAAGAATTAATGCTCTTTTTTAAGAGTGAGTTAGGAAAACTATATAAGACCTTATGTGAACCCTATGTAAGGGGGGAGAGTAATGAAGGATGAATGAGTGGAGTTAGAAAGCCATAGTGCTACTACTCCTAAGCATTGAGATACTTATTCATGTAAGGTATTATCCTTCTTGATGTATGGAGAGGTATGAGTGTGAGTAGTCTTCTTGAATCCTCATTGAAGGAGAAGGCATCTCTCACGTAATCACTTATGAGAAGGTCCCAACATGTTTTGAAGAAGGAATGAAAGCAATATGTATTCCAATTGAAGTGGTTCCAGAGACGTAGCCCGGGATGGGTGAACTTCGTTACCAACATGGATTGTCTCTCTCTCTTTTCTTTTCATGTTCTTTATTCCATTTGAGTTCATGTATGTTGTGTATTCTTGTTTTAAAATCATGGTTAATCATGGATTCATATGCCCTTTAATCTTAATGCAAATAACTCATTAGAAGATGATCGATTGAAAACTTGCGTAGCGTAAAGTACTCACCCCTTTTCAGATCAGTGGATAATGTGAGTACCTTTTGGTTTGACAAAGCCTGGTAGGATAGTACAACAACAAACCAAGAAACTCTTGGTCATTTGGAAAGATCCTCTATCAGTGGTCACTAAAACCACTGTGATAAAGAATGTCAGGAAGGACCCACTCTCAATCACATCATCTGATTTTTCCTTCACTTTGTCATCGGAACAAAACCTTAAAGACTTGATCCACCAGAACAAAGAAAAAGATGACGGAATCGAGGAGCTTGAAGAAAAAATTATGCATGGAAAAAGAGGTAAAGAGAGCTTTAAATAATTTAGGATATGCACCAAAACGGTCAAAACAAAACTCCACAACATGGAAACTAACATTTATGTGAGCCTCCTATTGATTTTTCAATAGGATAGGCTTAATCATGAAGTTCATTACATTTTAGCATTTTACTTAAACCATAAAATAATTTGTTGCAGCAACCAAGATCACAAGAAGAAACATCATGCACAAGTACACAAGAAGTATCCCGGGAAACCCTTCTCAACAAGGGAAGAAAACCCAGCCAATCCTTCGTTATATTCTTCAAGAGAAAAACCTCCACCACCAAGAAAACCTAGCACACAAAAGGGTGCTCACAAACCCTAGAATACTAGTGCCCAAGAGAGGTGTGCACTTTTCCCAAGAAGATGTACTTTCTGAAATTTCCAAACTCACACTTGAGATATGATTCCTCAATGGAAAATTTACCTTTACTTATATTAGACTGAACCTGTCAACATAAGTGTCTACTAGCACAACAGGGTCGACCTCACTAACTCACAATATAATTAATAATTAACATATTAATTATCTTTTACATTAATTATATTTTACAATAAGGTGGGGCCGACTTGCACCCTTTACATTACAATTAGGGTTACAGGTAAGTCTGAATCTTGAACAATATAGCAAGGGATCTCATACACCCACTAGTTCTCGGCCACTAGGGTCACATCCATATGGATGTCCATATATTTATCTCATTGTGTCTCAAAAGAGAACCACACTCACTAATTCTCAAGTACTAGGATCATGTTCACCTGTGCTCATCCATAAGCACGTCCAACTCAGTTGATCTTCTTTCCCACTACATTACACAGGAGAGTCATCTGGATTTCATCATCTCAACTCTCTCCTCATAGGAGGATAATACATCGTTTTCATCTCTATCTCATAACGATGCACCCAGCTCATGGGAATTCACACATTCACATGTCCTCAGCCACAGGCACGTCTAACTTAGCAGATCTTCTTTCTCACTACGTTACACAGGAGAATCATCTGAAGTTCTTCTCAACTCTCTGTAAGGAGGAGTCCAACAGTATGTTTCAGTTCTGTCTCATATAGCAACCACACACCCAACTCATGGGCTCTCTCTCAGGTCGACTCAATCATTATGTGTCCTGGAGGATGTCTCATGCAGTTGTAATCATCAACACTCCCTCTCAGCTAGGGATGCATTCTCCATCAGGCCAAGTCTCGCACAGAAGTACTCGAACTTTGTCTTGGTTGTAGTCATCAACAATCCCTCTCAACTAGAGAGGTATTCTTCACCAATCCAGTTTGGTGAAGATGTCTGCAATCTGCTCATGTGTAGGAAGGTACAACATGTCTACTGCTTTCCTCTACATCATGTCTCTGAAAATGATATTTTATCTCAATGTGTTTTGATCTATCATGAAACACAAGGTTCTCAAAGAGTTTCACACAGCTCTGGTTATAATCATAGAATCCATCTCATGATCAAGTAAATATGTCAGAATTTTATGAAGCTGCACTGCTTCGCACACCCAATGATATATACTCTGCTTCTGTGGTACTCAAGGCCATAGATATTTGTTTCCTGATGCCCTAGGAAACCCTGGTAAACTTCATGGTAAAACAACAATCGGATGTGCTCTTCCTATCCACTGTATTTACTGATCAATCTGTATCGGCATATCCCTGCAAACTCAAGTTCACACTGGAGGAATATCTCAGGACATATCCAACTGTGACTCGTATATATCCCAATACATGCTTTACTGTTATCCAGTGAGTATGTCTCGACTGACTCATGGATTGACTAAGCACATTCGTTGTATAGCATATATCAAGTCTAGTGTTAACCAAATACATCAATGATCCAATCAGTTGTCGGTACATATATGGATCAATCTTGTTTGAATCATCATCATTTATTTTTCATCAAATCCATCACCATTGGTGTAGACATGGATTTGTATTATGTCATGTTGAACTTCTTTAATATCTCCACTGTATATTTTCCTTGACTTAGTAAAAGTCTTAATGGTCCTCTGTCATACTTCTTGTCCCGAGAAGTAGTGCATCATACTCGGATCCTTCATCTCGAAATCAGAAGTTGAGGCTTGCTTGTATCCAACAACACGACTTCCTAAATAAGTCATCAAAATCAGGCTTTCGTCACAATTGTAGTAATATAGTTTTGGTTTAGCAACACTTTTGTTGAAATCCAAACTCATCAAGAATCCATCTATCTGATCTAGTTTCCAACTCATGGGTGGTAGTACAGATGAAAGTGCATCGATCTATTGGATCAATATGTATCTTCATAGTTCACTCCCACTGCTTGTGAGAATCCTCTGGCTATATATCTCGCTTTGTATTTCTCGTCACTTCCATAGGTTGCATGATTGATATTATAGATCCACTTGGATGTCACCACAGACTTCCCTTCTGGTCTTTGAACAATATCTCATACATCATTCTTTAAGATATATCAGTATTATTCTACTATGGCATCTTTCCATACTTGTTCACCCATTGCTTCTCCGTGATAGGGAGTCTCAAAATCAATGAAGTGGCTCATGGCTGAAGGATAGCTTGAAAAATATATTTTTTCTTTCTCAGGATGTCCCTTGAGGGACTTGTATGTTCCTCTGCCTCCTATGAAGTTTTTTCGACCCTAAACAGGCCTTTTATGCCCTACTGCAATATCTCTGGGACTATCAACTGGAGCAGCTGAAACGGATGGAATATTGTTTGTCTCCCTCTGAACTGCTGAAGGGAGAGAAGATATTGTCTCTTCCTTCTTTTCATTTTGTTTTGACTCCCTCTTTAGTCAATTAACTCTCTCTGAAGTTTGAAGGGTGGAAGTCTTCTTTTATTCACTTACTAGATATTTTATGTCTTCTTGACCAGCATAATAATAAATCAATAAGGTTTGGACTCCCGTACGAGGGATAATGGTCCAAGTCATGAGGGATCCCACACTGGAGATAATACCCTTCACTTATTAAGAATGCAATCAAATTAATGATCAACCAATTTACCTGGATCTATAGTCATGTTCAATTATGTGTTTGATTTAGAGGAAATACTTCTCCTCTCTCTTATCTTCATTCTTTTTGGGTGGTTTTGGATGAATGTGAGTAGTGGAAGCATATTGTCTTCCTTTCTTCCTGGTTGGACAATTTCTTGCATAGTGCCCATATTTCTCACATCTGAAGCACTAAATTTCTGAAAAATCTCTTCTCTTATTGTGACTTGAGGCTAATGGAGACTTCTCATCTCTAAATGTTTGTCTGAAGTTTCTTTTGAATCTTCCCCCTTTCTTTGTATGAAGTGCAAGAGCATTGTTTTCATCAGGAGAGTCTTCCACTCCTTTATTTCTAAGTCTAAGTTCTTCTTGAGTAAAGTCTGTCCACAAACGATCAAAGGTTGGTAACTTTTCTCTTCCACTAATGCTTTGAAGAAAAGGCTCCCAATGTTTTGGAAGATTGTTGAGAGTAGATAAGACAAGTTATCTGTCGGACATGATTTCTCCAATGGAACCTAGTTGTTCTTTGACCTTTGATGTCTTCATAAAGAAGGTAAGAACTATATCACCTTTTTTAATCTTGGTACTTTGAAGTTGGCCCTTTAAGGTAAGAGCTCTAAGGGTGTTGTCACTTTCAAACATATCTTTCAGTGCTTCAAACATTTCATAAGCTATCTTTAGGTTGGCAATATGAGGCAAGAGATGATTTCTTACTGAGTAGATGATTATTTTTATTGCCTTGACATCTTCTTCTCTTCTTATTTCCTTCTCTTCATCAGTAGTCATATCTAGTAAAGTTTTTGTTACCACATTCAAAAGGTCATATTCTTCAAGGGTGACCTGAAGCCTTGACTTCCAGGAGTTGAAGTTGCTTGATCCATCAAGCCTATCTTCCACTAAAGTTTTGTCCTTCATTTTTTCGGATTTCTTCACAAATTCTTAGCAACTGGACTTAGAAAACCTAATGGTTAGGTTTGACTAGTAACCTTAGGTTTTTTTTGGCTTATGACTGCCAAAAATAAACTTTGAGAGTGTCGCAGGAATACTTGTTGAGCTGAAACATTTCTTCAAGAAGTTGCAGAAACCCTAAGATCAAGATTCTGCAGAAAATTTTGGAACCCTAGAAACCCTAGGGCCAAAAACTCAAAATCCTCAGAAATTAACTTTGAATATCTCTAGAGGTGAACTTAGGAAGACCGTACACCTTTATTCAAGTTTCAGCCCCAACATCCACATGTAAGGTGTTGAAAAGGCCAATCAAGTGAGGTCCGTACAAATTTCTGCAAAAACCCTATAGGTCCTATGGAACTGTAGAAGGAGGACGACTTAGCTTTTAAGTGCTTGTGCAGGGGTCCTTCAAGACCTAAGCTCTGATACCATGTTGATTTTTCAATAGGCTAGGCTTAAGCATGAATTTCATTCCATTTTAACATTTTACTTAAACCATAAAATAATTTGTTGCAACAACCAAGATCAGAAGAAGAAACACCATGCACAAGTACACAAGAAGTATCCTAGGAAACCCTTCTCAACAAGGGAAGAAAAGCCAGCCAATCCTTTTCTATATTCTTCAAGAGAAATACCTCCACCACTAAGAAAACATAGCACACAAAAGGGTTCTCACAAACCCTAGAAGACTAGCGCCCAAGAGAGGTGTGCACTTTTCTGAAGAAGATATACTTGCTGAAATTTCCAAACTCACACTTAAAATATGATTCCTCAATGGGGAATTTACCTTTACTTATATTAGATTGAACCTGTCAACAGAAGTGTCCATTAGCACAACAGGGCCGACCTCACTAACTCACAATATAATTAATAATTACCATATTAATTATCTTTTACATTAATTATCTTTTACATTAAGCTAGGACCGACCTGTACCCTTTACATTACAATTAGTGTTACAGGTTAGTATGACTCTTGAACAATATAGAAAGGGATCTCATACACCAACTAGTGCTCGACCACTAGGGGCACATCCATAGGGATGTCCATATCTCTATCTCACTGCGTCTCACAGGAGAACCACACTCACTAGTGCTCAGCCACTAGGATCGCGTTCACATGTGCTCATCCACAGGCACATCCAACTCAGCAAATCTTCTTTCCCACTGCATTACATAGGAGAGTCATCTGGATTTCATCATCTCCACTCTCTACTCAAAGGAGGATAATACATCGTTTTCATCTCTATATCATAACGATGCACCCAGCTCATGGGAATTCACACGTTCACTTGTTCTCAGCCACAGGCATGTCTGACTCATTAGATCTTCTTTTTCACTGTGTTACACATGAGAATAATATGGAGTTCTTCTCAACTCTCTGTAAGGAGGATTCCAGCACTATGTTCCAGTTATGTCTTAGATAGGAACCACACACCCAACTCATGGGCTCTCTCTCAGGTCAACTCAATCATTCTGTGTCTTGGAGGATGTCTCAAGAAGTTGTAATCATCAACAGCTCCTATTGGACATACTTTCATTGATGTCAACATCCAATGATGCACATGAATCTTAAAAGGGAAAACACAATGCAGAAATTTGATCGAGATCGAAATCGCCACAGGACAAACCATGACCATTGGATATGCAAGCATCATATCAAGGGCAGGGATTGATTACGGAGCCCAATGGGAGAATTAAACTACACGCTATTTCCAATCCTACAATTAGTCTAGATCATCAGATCTCATCAACTCAAATATCGACGACTATGGTTGATCCACCAACAATCACACAAATTCAAATAGTGGAGTTTGGGCGATGGAATAAACCATGCACAAGTTACAGTTCCACAATCCACACCGATTGTCGATGATCACCTGCCAATAGATCTACAATTAGCATCAATTTCACTACCAAGGCTGAAGCCCCAGAGTCAAGAACTCTCGTTGACCATCGGATCTAGAAAACCCTTCAACTGTTGATCTATTTAGAGCACATCAAGGTAGAAGTGGTCAACTTCGACGCTAACCAGTTTGGGAGAAAAGGGTTGAGAACAAGTAAGATCACCCAAAGGCCGAAGTCCGAAAGTAAGTGAGGATCGTTCGATCTGAAGAACACATCAGGAGATATCAGGACCGTCAGATCATGTTTAGTGGAAGGACAGAGTAAGCCACAAACATCCTGAAGTAGACGCAAGTGGTTCGATCTAAATAAACACTTCCGGAGATATCAGGACCATCGGATCGAGGAAAGTAGAAGGATATGATAAGCAAGGACAAAGGCCCCAGATCCTGAATAGTCGAATTCTCGACAACCGTTGGATCGTGTTAAGCCTTTCTGGGTTAAAGAATGACCATTAGATGAAGTCAAGTTACTCGAGGTTTACACTTCGGGAGAATTGGGAAGTGGAGAAATTGAATTACCTGAAGTCTCAAAGGCCGAAGTCCCAAAGTGGAAATGAGTCGTCTGATCTGAGAAACACTTCGGGAAGTATCCTCACCATTAGATCAAGAAGAAAAACATGTGCCACGTGAAGATATCTATGTCAGCAAGGACACGTGGCATAATCAGATGATGACAAGTGTCAAGGTTCCATAGGTACTTTAGGCATACATAAGCCACGAATATAAGTGACATGTGGTATCCACTCAGCCACTGCCACATCAACAAGTGACATCAGCAAGTTACGTCACTCCGAGAGTTTTTCACTTCAGGAGTTTCACCACCAGCGAACACCCGAAGGCCGAAGTCCTAAAATGGACATGAATCATCTAATTTGAAGATCACTTCAAGAGCGTTCTCAACCATTGATCAAGTATAGTGGAAGTGTCAACTGACACCAAAAGGTCCCCACCACTTTATGACTTATTTGGTAGGTGATCACTCTAGAGGAAATTGGAGCAGAGATTATATGAACCCCCGAAGCCCCAAACTCCCGAAATAAAAATGAACCGTTCAGTCACCTGTAGATTAAGTCATGATCGTCGATTTGTTCGAAACCTCTGGACAAGCCAGGATTGTCTAACTAATGGAAGAATGAATGTTGATCGTCTGATCTATTTCTGTGGAATTTGATTCAGGATATTTGAAAGGTTGCAAAGGCCTGACGTCCCGAAGGATGAAGTACCATAAAAGATGGTCCCAACACTGGACATATGGGGGATAAAAGGAAAAGGGAGAAAGAAGAGATAGTGCTTAAATTAATAAGCCTGTGGTTCTGGGCCTATGGTCACATGTAAATGGGTTGAAGGAAGTGCCTCTGTAGAAATCAGTTTCTACAATATTTGCATAGATATGGAATCAAGTTAAAAATAAATGGATCCATGCCTATGATCAATTTGTGTAAAACATGTCAGATGTGTTGTTATGAAAAGTCATGTTAATGACTGTGATACTTAAAACAAAGGTTATGTAATATTAAATGAACAGACATCTTGTTTATGAAGAGTTGTGTTGAAAAGTTAAAAGGCTTATAAATATGTTGAGATGTGAATTAGAAAGTGCGTATGTCAATGTCTTATTGAATATCAAGAATAGAAGGAGATAGAGCAGCAGTTATGCAATCCAATGTTTAATATAGAAGACCATTATTGGAATGCATATCCTATTCTAGATTGATGAACATAGGGTGGAAGGGAGGTGCAAGGGCAGGTTGGAGCCTGCAGGTGATCTGTATTTTATGAGAAAAACGAAATGAATACAGATTATTAACAGGTGCTTAACACATAATAACAGAGATACAGTAAAAATGGTTTTCTATTCAATAATGAAATAAGTTGAAACTGTAAAATGCAGCGGAAACAAGCTTGTTGGAATGGTGGTGGCTTATCTCTGAGAAGAGATGTAACGGTTGTGCTCATTCATAATAAGATGGTTACAATGAGGATCTAAAGGCATTTTTTATAATAAATAGAAATTACAAAAACCCTAGACATCCAAAAACCTAACCCTAGGAGATGAAGCACCAAAAGTCATGTGGGCCCCGTTTGGGTAAGTTAGTACATCAAATCCCGGGGTGGTAACTTTTGCATACGATCCCCATTTTAGGCGCATGATAGCCCTTTGGAAAGGTATCATTGAGGAGATTCATTTTGGGGGCTTAATCATGCCTTTGGCTACTATTGAGAAGCTCGATCCTGAAAAACCTTCATTTAGGCCCTCAAAATGGCCCCGGAAGTTAAAAATTGCTAAAAATAGTAAATTACCAAAACTGCCAGAAAACTGTTTTGAGCCAGTTGGAAATAGTGGGTGGCCACAGATATCCACCTGGATCAATCCTTCCTCCTTAGGAATAAATGGTCTCTATTGTCCCTTGGTTATGGAAGCAAGCGAGGATTAAGGGAGAAAAGGAAAACTTCGAATTGCACGAAAGACACAGTGACTGATACTGGGTCGAAGTGAGAAAAAGAGAAGAAAAGACAGAGCAAAGTAAGAGAAATCAAGTCATTGGACTAGGATATTGAGGATTATAGATCATAAAGGAAGAGGGAAGATGGGATACAAAGGAGGTGGACTTGAAATTCATGGCCAAGCAGTCACTCAGCCATTAAAGGTGGTACAAAGACCACGATTTGCAGTTTTGGATTATGGCAAGGAGGAGAATGTAGCATGCTCAAAGGTTGCTAAAGAAAAAATCATCTCTTCACCATCAGATTCCAAGAAAGGAATCAAGCCAGCTTGTCCTCATCAGAACAAGAACCACCCAGGAAAGTATAAAGCACATTTCAATTCATGTCTTAGATATAAGAAAAAATATTATGGTCATAGGTATTCTAACCATGATGTGGCCAAGGATCACAAGAAGAAATTTTGGGTAGTAAAGACGAGCATGCCCACTGGAAGTGAGACAAGATAGAAAGAACCCCTTTCGCGTCCTCGTGACAAGGAGATTTTATTAAAGGAGAAGCAAAGGAACTATTGCACTCATTGCGAGATGAGTGGCCATTGGATTGGGAAATGATGGAAAGTTCATCCTCAAATTCATCCAAAACATGGAAAGAGAGTCGTACAATCTCCTGCAAAGAAGGAGGAAGCAGATGAAGGAGTTAGTCCAATGACAATAATCCCAGAAACAGTTCTTCAAAAAGATTAGCATCTGTTTGAATGGCTTAGTAAGAAATGGATAGTATATTTGCAAAATTGAGTGGGATTATCAAAGACCAGTCTCAGCTCTAGCATGTTCATGTTCGATGATCTTGCAAGCCATTATTATTGTCTCTCAAGTTTGGTTGTGGAAAAATAAGGATGAGTTCCACTTGTGTATCTTATGGATATTTTTGCATCTTTTTTGGCCATCGTTAGCTTCCCTTTGATCGATGTCGACAGACTTCGATGTGAGGAAGTTGTGTTCCAACCTCTTTTCATCAACATGAAATCACCCAACATTCATGATACCTCTATCAACCCCGTTATGAGGTGCGATGTAAATATCTGAAAATATTTGTATGGGATAAATTTGAAGATGAAGGTTTCTATGTTGTTCAGGATCTGATGAATGAAGAGGTTGCACCCAATATATTTGCAAACACTAGCTCAAATTTGGCATGGGATGATAGTAGTCCTTGTGAAGACAGAATCGATTGTGGAAAAAACATCACCCTTTTGTGGTGGCTGATGAAAAGCTCTACATCAAGCGAAACGAATCGTAATGGTGGTGTTTCCCAAGTTATTTATCATACCGTCCATGAATTTGATGATATCAATGATGTCACATGTGCAACCTTTATTCCTCATCACATTTGGTTGGCGATTTTCATATGAGCACCTCAACAAAGTACAAAATATAATTCATGTTATTCAAAATCTACTATAGATCTATAGATCTGTTGTAGGTCCATCTAGCATAGATCTATTGTTGCATAGAAGTGTCAAAAATGGGGGTGAGATGTGTAGTAGGTGATGAAGAGCGATTCGTTTATCCTCGACTAACATCCAAAACCAATATGAGTATGGATGTGTTCAAGGCTACAAGTATGTGCTTGATTTTATGATAGGATTTGTTGTCGAATTTTTGTATATTCCCACCAGAAAAACGATTCATCTCTCCTCCAAGCTTCCCTCGGATGAGATACTTAGAGAAAGAAGAGAGACCACTTTTATCCATGCACTTGTTGTCATTGTACAATTCTTTTTGCACAAAACAAATACACTAGTGCGCCCCTCGTGTTTCGGGAGGTAGTACAAGTCCATCTATGTCTAGTGTGTTGGTAATTATCATTGTGTCCAGAAAGTATGATTTGGTACCTTTCATCACTGGCAATAGATCTGATTTATTGTCACTTCATAGTCACAATTGAAAAGGAGATGTTTCATGGAAATTGGCCATGCCACTATTGTCTTCGTCTTGATACTTCATAACGAGTAATCCATCATTTGTCTTCAGTTGAATCAGTTCCATATTACGATGGAAAAGTAATGGTCGTTGGTGCTATCAGAAGAAGCCAACAGATTGATTAAGGTCGATTCAAGCGATCTCTAATTCATCAATGGATTTTTCAATTCTGTCATCCACTTAATCATTGATTCCCTGTGAATGTGCCTCTTGTGCACGTTTGAAACTTTTGATCTCTGCTACATCACGACTCCAGCCAAAAACCTCCAGAAGGCCTCTTGGCATATCTAAAGAGATGCAAGCATATTGTGCAGGATTATCTTGGTCCATTTTACAGCATGGCGAAGGACCACGTCAGCTCAATGGAGATTGATTTTTAGTTGAATCCTTTCAAATCCCCCAGGGACATACTCAACACCTCCATTGCAGTGATTGGGGTGCTAGTTGCAGCCATAGTGTCAGAGAGATAACATCTCAATCTTAACAGAGTCAAACCTGGTATCGGTTCTTCCTATCAAAACAACCCAGAGCCATAGATCGGAGGTGGTATGATGGGTGAAGATTGGTTTTAATTGCAGGTTCTACAAACCTTTGTGCAAGGGGCGACCATAAGACCGAGATCCAAAGACATGCCATAGCACCATGAACATTAGCATTGGGCCCAAGGTATTGATTTCCAAGATACCATCAATGGATCCATAATCTGAAGACCAAATTCCAAGCACACCTTTTTTTTTCAAAATAGGTATTTCCATTATAGTTCTTCTATGCGAACTATTTAAAACTCCTTTTGTAATATTTACCATGTGGAAATATGGCAGGGAAGGTGAACTTTGGAAATGATGCTCATAATGTTGTTTTGGAGGACATCCTCTAGTACTTTGGTGGGTTTTCTTCCCACTTTTGGACAGTCATTAGGTGCACATTATTTATATTGGATTTGGATACCATAGATCCTACCACTAGTGCATTTATTTATGTTGCCAAATGTTCAATTAGTATTGTAGCCACCTCTTTGTAAGAGGCATTTCCTTTCTAAGGCCCATTTTGGAAATCTTCGTAAAACTTGTTTATGATTTTTTTATAAACTCATGGCAAGAATGTTTTTGATATAAATTGCACTTTTGTTGTGGAGATTGGAAACCATAAAGTTCCACCACTAGTGCACATTTGAGGCATGTTTCCTTAACTTTGAACTTAATGATTATGAAGCATTGTAATGGATGTTTAGCCACTCTTGAGTGAGGAGAGTGAGAGGAGTTATTTTGTTCCATAATCCTTAAGTGGCTTCATTTTGTAACCATTATATAAACAGTTGAACGGGGCAATTTTCCTAGGCATATTTTGGTGATTCATTGTAAACTTGACCAAAGAGTGTAGTTATAAACTCTTGGCAAGTAAGGTACTCCAAAGATTGAAGTATAGGTCATAATCTATAGGTTGCATATTTATGCATATGTGGGATTTTCATTTTGAGCTCTTAAGAACAGAGGTGAAGCAGACAAGGGATGTGCCTTTTTACAGACATTTGCTTTGAAACGGTTGCAAGTGTTGGCTTTGCATTATGATTCTGAAGTATGTGTGTGAAGGAGTCTTGAAAGAATGTGCCTTTTGTGGACATTTGCCTTTATTTTTCATCAAATCCATCACCATTGGTGTAGACATGGAATTGTATTATGTCATGTTGAACTTCTTTAATATCTCCACTGTATATTTTCCTTGACTTAGTAAAAATCTTAATGGTCCTCTGTCATACTTCTTGTCCCGAGAAGTAGTGCATCATACTCGGATCCTTCATCTTGAAATCAGAAGTTGAGGCTTGCTTGTATCCAACAACACAACTTCCTAAATAAGTGATCAAAATCAGGCTTTCGTCACAAATGTAGTAATATAGTTTTGGTTTAGCAACACTTTTGTTGAAATCCAAACTCATCAAGAATCCATCTATCTAATCTAGTTTCCAACTCATGGGTGGTAGTACAGATGAAAGTGCATCGATCTATTGGATCAATATGTATCATCATAGTTCACTCCCTCTGCTTGTGAGGATCCTCTGGCTATATATCTCACTTTGTATTTCTCGTCACTTCCATAGGTTGCATGCTTGATATTATAGATCCACTTGGATGTCACCACAGACTTCCCTTCTAGTCTTTGAACAATATCACATACATCATTCTTTAAGATACATCGGTATTCTTCTGCTATGGAATCTTGCCATACTTGTTCACCCATTGCTTCTCCATGATAGGGAGTCTCAGAATCAATGAAGTGGCTCATGGTTGAAGGATAGCTTGAAAAATATCTTTTTCTTTCTCAAAATGTCCCTTGAGGGGCTTGTATGTTCCTCTGCCTCCTATGAAGTTTTTTCGGCCCTAGGCAGGCCTTTTATGCCCTACTGCAATATCTCTGGGAATATCAACTGGAGCAGCTGCAACGGATGGAATATTTTTTGTCTCCCTCTGAACTGCTGAAGGGAGAGAAGATATTGTCTCTTCCTTCTTTTCACTTTGTTTTGACTCCCTCTTTAATCAATTAACTCTCTGTGGAGTATGAAGGATGGAAGTCTTCTTTTATTCGCTTGCTAGGTATTTTATGTCTTCTTGACCATCATAATAATAAATCAATAAGGTTTGGACTCCCGTACCAGGGATAATGGTCCAAGTCATGAGGGATCCCACACTGGAGATAATACCCTTCACTTATTAAGAATGAAATCAAATTAATGATCAACCAATTTACCTGGATCTATAGTCATGTTTAATTCTGTGTTTGATTTTGACTAAGTACTTCTCCTCTCTCTTATCTTCATTCTTTTTGGGTGGGTTTGGATCAATGTCAGCAGTGCAAGCATATTGTCTTCCTTTCTTCCTGGTTGGACAATTTCTTACATAGTGCCCATATTTCTCACATCTGAAGCACTAAATTTCTGAAAAATCTCTTCTCTTATTGAGACCTGAGGTTGATGGAGCCTTCTCATCTCTAAATGTTTGTCTAAAGTTTCTTTTGAATCTTCCTCCTTTCTTTGTATGAAGTGCAAGAGCATTGTTTTCATCAGAAGAGTCTTCCACTCCTCTATTTCTAAGTCTAAGTTATTCTTCAGTAAAGTCTATCCACAGACAATCAAAGGTTGGTAACTTTTCTCTTCCACTGATGCTTGGAAGAAAAGGCTCCCAATGTTTTGGAAGATTGTTGAGAGTAGATAAGACAAGTTCTCTGTCATACATGATTTCTCCAATGGCACCTATTTGTTTTTTGATCTCTGATATCTTCATAAAGAAGGTAAGAACTCTATCACCTTTTGCCATCTTGGTACTTTGAAGTTGGCCCTTTAAGGTAAGAGCTCTAAGGATGTTGTCACTTTCAAACATATCTTTCAGTGCTTCATACATTTCATAAGCTATCTTTAGGTTGGCAATACAAGGCAAGAGATGATTTCTTACTGAGTAGATGATTATTTTTTTTGCCTTGACATCTTCTTCTCTTCTTATTTCCTTCTCTTCATCAGTAGTCGTATCTAGTAAAGTTTTTGTTACCACATTCAAAAGGTCATATTCTTCAAGGGTGATCTAAATCCTTGACTTCCAGGAGCTGAAGTTGCTTGAACCATCAAGCCTATCTTCCACTAAAGTTTTGTTCTTCATTTTTTCGGATTTCTTCACAAATTCTTACCAATTGGACGTAGAAAAACTAATGGTTAGGTTTGACTAGTAACCTTAGGTTTTTTTTGGCTTATGACTGCCAAAAATAAACTTTGAGAGTGTCACAGGAATACTTGTTGAGCTGAAATGTTTCTTCAAGAAGTTGCGGAAACCCTAAGATCAAGATTCTGCAGAAAATTTTGGAACCCTAGAAACCCTAGGGCCAAAAACTCAAAATCCTCAGAAATTAACTTTGAAGATCTCTAGAGGTGCACTTAGGAAGACCATACACCTTTATCCAATTTTCCTCCCCAATGTTCACATGTAAGGTGTTGAAAAGGCCAATCAAGTGAGGTTCGTACGGATTTCTGCAGAAACCCTATAGGTCGTACGGAACTGTAGAAGGAGGACGACTTAGCTTTTAAGTACTTGTGTAGGGGTCCTTCAAGACCTAAGGTATGATACCATGTTAATTTTTCAATAGGCTAGGCTTAAGCATGGATTTCATTCCATTTTATTATCTTACTTAAACCATAAAGTAATTTGTTGCAACAACCAAGATCACAAGATGAAACACCATGCAAAAGTACACAAGAAGTATCCTAGGAAACCCTTCTCAACAAGGGAAGAAAACCCAACCAATCCTTCTCTATATTCTTCAAGAGAAATACCTCCACCACCAAGAAAACCTAGCACACAAAAGGGTTCTCACAAACCCTAGAAGACTAGCACCCAAGAGAGGTGTGCACTTTTCCCAAGAAGATGTACTTGCTGAAATTTCCAAACTCACACTTAAAATATGATTCCTCAATGGGGAATTTACCTTTACTTATATTATACTAAACCTGTCAATAGAAGTGCCTATTAGCACAATAGGACCGACCTCACTAAATCACAATATAATTAATAATTACCATATTAATTATCTTTTACATTAAGGTGGACCGACCTGTACCCTTTACATTACAATTAGGGTTACAGGTTAGTATGACTCTTGAACAATATAGAAAGGGATCTCATACACCCACTAGTGCTCAACCACTAGGGGCACATCCATAGGGATGTCCATATCTCTATATCACTGTGTCTCATAGGAGAACCACACACACTAGTGCTCAGCCACTAGGATCACGTTAACCTGTGCTCATCCACGGGAACGTCCAACTTAGCAGATCCTCTTTCCCACTGCATTACATAGGAGAGTCATATGGATTTCATCATCTCAACTCTCTGGTCAGAGGAGGATAATACATCATTTTCATCTCTATATCATAACGATGCACCCAGCTCATGGGAATTCACACGTTCACTTGTTCTCAGCCACAGGCACGTCTAACTCATTAGATCTTATTTTTCACTGTGTTACACATGAGAATCATATGGAGTTCTTATCAACTCTCTTTAAGGAGGATTCCAGCACTATGTTCCAATTCTGTCTCAGATAGGAACCACACACCCAACTCATGGGCTCTCTCTCAGGTCGACTCAATCATTATGTGTCTTGGACGATGTCTCACGCAGTTGTAATCATCAACACCTCCTGTTGGACATACTGTCATTGATGTCAACATCCAATGATGCACATGAAGCTTAGAAGGGAAAATGCAGTGCAAAAATGTGATCAGGATCGAAATCCCCATAGGACAAACCAGGACCGTTGGATATGCAAGCGTCATATCAAGGGAAGGGATTGATTGCGGAGCCCAAAGGGAGAATTAAACTACACACTATTTCCAATCCCACAATTAGTCTAGATCATCAGATCTCATCAACTCAAATATCGACGACTGTGGTTGATCCACCAACAATCACACAACTTCAAATTGTGGATTTTGGGCGATGGACTAAACCATGCACAAGTTACAATTCCACAATCCACACTGACTGTCGATGATCACCCGCCAATAAATCTACAATTAGCATCAATTTCACTACCAAGGTTGAAGCCCCGGAGTCAAGAACTCTCGTTGACCATCGGATCTGGAAAACCCTTCAATCATTGATCTATTCAGAGCGCTTCAAGGTAGAAGTGGTCAACTTTGGCTCTAACCAGTTTGGTAGAAAAGGGTTGAGAACAAGTAATATCACCTGAAGGCCAAAGTTCGAAAGTAAATGAGGATCGTCCGATCTGAAGAACACATCGGGAGATATCAGGACCGTAAGATCATGTTTAGTGGAAGGATAGAGTAAGCCACAAACGTCCTGAAGTAGACGCAAGTGGTTCAATCTAAAGAAACACTTCCGGAGATATCAGGACCATCGGATCGAGGAAAGTAGAAGGATATGATAAGTAAGGCCAAAGGCCCGAGATCCTGAATAGTCGAATTCCCGACAACGGTTGGATCGTGTTAAGCCTTTCTGGGTTAAAGAATGACCATTAGATGAAGTCAAGTTACTCGAGGTTTACACTTCGGGAGAATTTGGAAGTGGATAAATTGAATTACCCGAAGTCTCAAAGGCCGAAGTCCTAAATTGGACATGAGTCGTCTGGTTTGAGAAACACTTTGGGAAGTATCTTGATCGTTAGATCAAGAAGAAGCACATGTGCCACATGAAGATATCTACATCAGCAAGGACACGTGGTGTAATCATATGATGACAAGTGTCAAGGTTCCATAGGTACTTTAGGCATACATAAGCCACGAATATAAGTGACATGTGGTATCCACTCAGCCACTGCCACATCAACAAGTGACATCAGCAAGTTACGTCACTCCGGGAGTTTTTCACTTCGGAATTTTCACCACCAGCAAACACCCAAAGGCCAAAGTCCTGAAATGGACATGAGTCATCCGATTTGAAGATCACTTCAAGAGTGTTCTCAACCATTGATCAAGTATAGTGGAAGTGTCAATTGACAGCAAAAGGTCCCCACCACTTTATGACTTATTCGGCAGGTGATCACTGATATCCACCTAGATCAATCCTCCCTAATTAGGAAGCAATGGTTTCTTTTGGCCCTTGGTTATGGAAGTAAGAAAAGATTAAGGAAGAAAAGGCAAACTTCGAACTACGCGGAAGACATAGTGATTGATACTAGGTCGAAGTGAGCAAAAGAGCAGAAAAGAGAGAGCGAAGTAAGAGAAAGCAAGTCATTGGACTAGGAGATTGAGGATGAAAGATCAGAAAGGAAGAGGGATCGTGGACAACTCAGCAAGCGAAATAAGATGTCAATCTATGCTTTGGAGCACCGCGCGTGAAGGAAGGAAAGACAGGCTAGCGAAGCCTTGAAAATGCGGGTCAAGTTAACCTAGGGCTTTAGCATTCAGGGTTTTGGACACCTAGGGTTCGGACTAAGGTTGTCAGTGAGCTATTGTAATGTATAAATAAAGGTCAAGAGGACCTGGTATGGGCTAGAGTAAGAGAGATAGAAGAGATTATGCGATGATAAGAGATTGCTATTGAGAGAGAACTATTGTATTGTGAGAGTAGTCTGCATTGTAAGATCTTCAGTTGGGTGTGAAGATCAACCCTACAGCTGGGTGCGCAGGGAGGGGAGAGAAAGAGAGAGAAGAAGAGAATATCTACTAGCTAAGAGCACAGATAAGAACTATATGTTTCCATCTTAATATATCATAAGCATAGTTCTGTGGACATAGCCCTAGAGAGAGGGTGAACCACGTATATCTTGTGTTATGTGTGATTGATGTCGTGTTCTCTGTCAATTGATATGTTTCTATTGAGATATTGTGTTAGATTTGAAATATAACTTGCGTAGTAAGTTTAAGGAAGATAAAGAATAACTAGGAGACTGTGTGTTTTTGTTGTGAATCCACTTTGCATTTCCTCTGGTTGTAGACACCTGTGTCCTGCAACCCCCTATAGCTACTTTGGGTGAGACTGCATTTTCTTCGGAGGTCTTGTTGAAAGGGTCAGTAGTTAGAGCTTGTTCGTGTGCTATTAGAGTTGAACCCTGGGTATTCCCCTGTGCCAACAAATGGTTCCATTGTCAGGACAGGAATCTTCTTGAGGGAATGTCAAGGTAGTTTCCATCGAAGACAAAGATTCATAAGTGGATAGAAGATCAAGAAAAGGACTTCATTGAAGCCCAGAACAAGAACCTCGGTCTTTGTACAGAGGATTGGTTGGGAAGATATATCTTTACTGATATACATGAGATTTTATTTGGAGGAATCCATCAGGAGCTATATGAGTGGCTAGCTAAGTTAGCAAATGCCCAGTTCGAAGTCAGACTCACACCACCTGTGGTTTGGACATCGACGTTGATCAAGAAGGTCAAGAGAGTTGACAACGACGTGTCAAGAGTAGTAGATCACTGGTTTTATAGTACCATCGGAGGGTATATCACTGAGTTTGTTGTTGACAAAGTGGAATCGTATAGCCAAGAAGAGAGATATTTCTTTAAGGGACCTAGAGGAAAATTTTTACATTTTCTGAAGTTGAAGATCAATATGCAATTGCATGAGAAGAAAATCTTGAAGATACAGTAATCGGTCATATCGAAAGAGCTAATTTTCAAAAATTCAGACAGCGACAACGACACAGAGGCTGGACATACATGCAATGGGAGAGTGTTCAGAGAAGTTCATCTCGCAAACCTGTTTAAGCAGAACTATGGAGACGAAGGGTTCTACAATGGAGAAGAGGAAGATCTGACAGATGAAGAGCATTCAGAATCGGCTAGGACAGAGGAACCTCACCAAGAAGAGACAGAAACTTCAAGAATTGCGCCGACTGTTGAAGTAAGTATTATTATTCCTCTTGTTGCTTCAGCAACATTAAGTAACCAGAGTAACCTAAGTCATCAAAACACTCAAATCACTATCACTAGCAGTCCACCACATACTCAGTCAGGAAACCTAGGAAGATCTATGGAAGATGAGATGAGTTTACCCACCTTTAGAGAAGATGGACCTGAAGATCTTGATCAGCACTGGTTTCTATGTGAAGCTGTGTGGAGTATTAAGAATATCACCAACGAAGCTGTCAAATGAGATCAGTTCATCACTACCCTAAGAGATCATGCACTGAGCTGGTACATGAAATTTGTCCAAGGAGCTACACCTAAACCGTTGAATGCCATTAAGACTGACCTAATTTATGAATTCAAGAAACCTAAGTCAGAGTTGCAGTGCATTACAGAACTAAAATAAATCAAGCAGAGAACAGTTGAACCTGTGTGGGAGTTTGATCAGAGATTTAAGACCTTGAAAGGCTATTTGAGTTTTCAGATCCCAGATGAGAAAAACAAGGAATGGTTCATTGTTTCCCTCTTGCCACACATCAGAGTTCCTTTGATGCAAAAAAATATTACCTCGCAGGTTGAGACATTGGAGATCGCCATGAAATTAGAATCAACCCCGATGGGAGAATCCATCTCATGTATGAGTTAAATCTTGAGTCAGCTAACTAGATTATCAATACAAGTCGAAGATATGAAGAAAGACAAGGGAAAATATAAAAGAGAAGACATCTGGTGTATCATATGCAAATCAGAAGGCCATGGCAAGGAGCATTGTCCCCTATTTCATGAATACTTGGCCTCTGGAGCTCCGAGCCCTTTGAAGAAAGTTACCCTACCCTGGTGTGAGGTATGTAGAAATCGACATCACCCTGGTGAATGTTAATATCTGCAAAAATATGTCTAGACACCCACAAATCCGTATTGCACGTTATGTAAGTCGGTAGGACACGATGACAGGGATTGTAGGGCTTACGATCTCATGCATGAAAGGTCGAGGGATATATTCAAAATTCAAGGCGAAGTACAACAAGAAGGAAGCATTGCGCAGTATAATTCCTCTCGGAGAGGAAACTTCAACCCTCGTGTTGGATTTCGAGGAAGATGAAGAGGAGGAGGTATGGGTCGAGGTCGAGGAAATATCATCTGTTATAATTGCACACAACCAAGACACTTGGCAAGGGACTGTCAGACACCTTGTACCACTTGCAACTATTGCAACTCATTCGAGCATGTTATCGAGGAATGTCTGACACTGTTGGCTAAGCTTTAAGAGAAACGAGGAGGAAACCAGCAAATACAACTAATCAAAGAAGAACCTCGCGAAGCAGATCCCAGAGTCATTGTTATCACTAGAGGAGGTGTTGTTACAGGAGAATACAAAGTGATCCAAGGAAAGACTACAGAAGAATTAGGAGTTAGGAAAGCTGTAGAGAAGACACAAGAGTTTGATCCAAGGAAAGAGAAGCAAATATTTGAGGAAGCAAGAAAGGAATTCGGAAGAGATTAGGCTTCTTCATCAAAGGTTCAACCAAAACTAATAGAATGTGGAATGCCTCTGGCATTTGATCAGTCTTCTTCGCCCGGAGATCGAAAAGAGGTGAGTAAACTTGTCAGTTTCTTGTATATGTTTATTGAGTTGATTAAAGATGAAAAATCCATACAAGAACTACAAAATTTGGTCAGACAGTATGAGATAGGAAGGGTAGATCCTTTGATGAATAAAGCAGTACATCAACTATCCAAGAAGAGAAGGAAAAATAAATAACTACACCTTAATGCTCAGATTGGAGAGTACGATATACACTATGTGGTCCTCGACTTAGGGTCAGAGGTCAATGTCATGACGAAGCAGACATGGGCACTGATGGGAAAACGTAAGTTGATCTACTCCCCTATCAGGCTTAGGATGGCTAATCAGCAAGCTGTAAGCCCCTTTGAAAGACTGGAGCATATCCCTATGGACATCGACTGAGTAAGGACGTTTGCAGACTTCGAGGTGATTGACATAGTTGATGATAGTTGTCCTTACCCTACACTGTTAGGAATTGATTGGGCTTTCAATAATTCCAATGTGGTTGATTTAAAGAAAAGGAGAATGACGTTTGGAGATGGTCTTAGGGTCATTGCACCTTTGGATCCCGATGAATGTCAGAGATATACAGAACCCATCAGAGAAGAAGACTGTGCATATGAACTAGAAAACATATACAAATTAACATCTAGACAACAGGACTACATTAATCCTACAGCAAATGGGAATTTGAGTTGGCGAAGTGACAGCGCATGCTCATCAGATTCAGAAGAATCACTGGAGAACTGGCAGAACAAAATGTACGAAGTATCTACAAGGAAATTTTCTAGATTAACCAGAGAATTTTGCTGGATTGGCACAACAGTAAGTAACTTTCCCACCTTTGATGGTCTAAATCACTTAGAAGCATTCTTAGTGAACTTTGAATAAATGTTACCAACAAAAAAAAAATTGTTGGCAATGGATGAGGCCCTGAAATCAACTCCAGTGATATGGTGGGGGACACACAAAAACAATATTACAGACTGAGTACAATTCCGCACTTTGATGACAGCGCAATTTTCAGAGCAAGTTGAAGGCTGCGAAGTTAGGTACATAGGTCGAAGTTGTCCGACGGACCATGTGCGAAGTTGAGAAGAAGCCTGGAACAACATTCCTCAAGAACAGTGGGTACACAAATTCATTAACACACTGGACAAAACTCCCATCAACTGGTATCTTCAAGAAGAACTGTGCCTCATCACTGTAGATTGGGAAGGTGACCCAGAACTTTGTAACTACCTTTTTGTTTTAAAGCCAATATCCTATAGTAGATCAAGCATTACAGGTTGTAAGATAGAAAGTGTCTGAGGAGGCATCTAGCCTCCCTTTGGAGCAAGAAGAGGATGAATAGACTACGCCTCTTCAAAAGTTGCAAGGTTGTTACAATATCAATGTTGCTGAAGATGATGATCCTAGGAATGTGAACATCACAGAAATAGAAGGCCAAAGATATGTGAACTACCTTTCATTGGACAGCCAATTAAAATCAAAAAAATCAACATTGGAACAGAAAAGACTCCAAAACTTGCAAATGTTGGAGATTATTGGGATGTTGCCACCATTGACAAGATCACAGAGTTACTACATGAGTATCAGGACTTGTTTCCAACCAAGTTCACTGATATGAAGGGAATTAAAAATCCCATGGGAGAGATGAGGATCCCTTTGAAACTAGATGCAAGGCCAGTCAAACAGAGACCCTACATATTGAACCCTAAATATAAGGAGAAAGTGAAGATTGAGCTTGATAGAATGCTGGAAGCAGGAATCATAGAACCTGTTGAAGAGTCAGAGTGGATTAGACCTATGGCAGTACAAGATAAGAAGAAAGGAGAAATAAGGATCTATGTAGATATTAGGAAGTTGAATGATGCCTATTTCCATGACACATTCCCTACGTTATTCACTGACGAAGTGTTAGAAAATGTAGGAGGACAGGAGGTATATTCTTTTACAGATGGATTTTTGGGATACCATCATATCCGAATTTCCAAGGAAGATCGCCATAAGACCACATTTGCAACAGAATGGGGATCCTACCAGTATACAGTGATTCCATTTGGATTGAAGAATGCACCAGCCATATTTTCCAGGGTGGTGGTCGAAGCGTTTAAGGATTTTTTACATAAATTCCTGGAAGCATAATTTGATGATTGGACTGTTTTCAACATTTTGCAAAATCATATTGAATGTCAAAGACTAATGTTGGATAAGTGCAAGCAGTGTCAGATTGCCTTGAACCTAAAGAAGTGCATCTTCTTTTCACCCTTCGGAGTGATGTTGGGCCATATTGTGTGTAAGTAGGGATTGTTGGTAGATCCATCCAAGATTTCCATTATAGTCGATCTACCCCCTCCTACTTCAGTCAAACAATTGCGCACTGCGCTGGGACATATTGGATACTACAAGAATTTAATTAATGGATATGCACAGATCACAGAACCCATGGAGAAGATTTTAAAGAAAGACTGTCAGTTTCATTATACAGAAGAATTCCAGTAGAGCTTCGACACACTGAAACAGAAAATGGTTACTGCACCCATTCTAGTTTTCCCAAATTGGAGTAAGGAATTTCACGTGCATGTCAATGCATATTCTATTGCATTAGGAGAATTGTTAGCACAACCGGGAACTGGAGACATTAACCACCCATTAGCCTTTGCTAGCAGGAAGCTATCAACAGTTGAGATTAATTACTCCACCACTGAGTGAGAAGGATTAGCCATGGTGTATGCGCTACAGAAGTTCTGCCACTACTTGTTGGGAAGACATTTTAAGATGTTCACTGATCATTCTGCGCTTAAATACCTAGTTAACAAGCCAGTGTTGGGGGGAAGAATATGCAGATGGCTTCTGTTATTTCAGGAATATGATTTTGATATCTTGGTTAAGCCAAGAAGAATGAACAAAGGTCTTGACCACTTGTCGAGGTTGGAACATGGAGAAGAGCCTACTAGTTTGGAGGATACACGGCCAGATGCACAGTTGTTGGCCATCATGAAGGTTGATGATCACTTCGTGAAGATAGTGCAGTTCCTTTCACTAGGAATGGAACCTAGTGACTATTAAATTATTCAGAAGAAATAGTTGGTAGTGCACGTTGCAGATTTTTAACTTATAGCTGGACAACTATGCAAGATGGGACCTGATGAGATATTGAGGAGGTGTGTTATGGAAGCAG
The DNA here is from genome assembly GCA_010110895.2 of Picea sitchensis. Taxonomy (NCBI): domain Eukaryota; kingdom Viridiplantae; phylum Streptophyta; class Pinopsida; order Pinales; family Pinaceae; genus Picea; species Picea sitchensis. The sequence goes on along the minus strand of SNQJ01S0038833.1, from coordinate 61,765 downwards.
AGAGACCATTGATCCTCAAAAAATCACATGAAGGCATTACAGGAGGACCTACGCAGGGAAAGAAACAGCGCAGAAGATTCTTAGGGTTGACCTTTGGTGGCCTACTCTACACAAAGATGATAAGGAATACTATAAGGCCTATGATGTATGCCAAAGAGTTGTGAAACCTTCCAGAAGAGATGAGATGCCTTTAGCACCTCAACTAACCATACAGGCATTTGAGAAATGGGCCATTGACTTCGTGGGACCTATCAACCCACCAGGAGAGAGCACAGGATCTAGATACATAAACACTGCGACAGAGTATTTGAACAGATGGGTAGAAGCAAGAGAAGTTAAGGACTATAGTGCAAATACAGTTGCATGATTCATATTTGATGATATCATAACCAGGTTTGGATGCCCAAAAATCCTTATGAGAGATCAAGGCACACATTTTATTAACAAGACTATTGAAGCCTTGACTCGGGAATTTGAAGTTCACCATCAAAAGAGCACGCCCTATCATCCACAAGAAAATGGGACAGTTGAAGCATTCAATAAGATCTTGGAGACAACGCTGACGAAGATATGCAGCATGAACAAGGATGACTGGGATTTGAGATTACCAGCAATATTGTGGGCATATAGAACCACTTGCAAGAAGTTGACCATGCAGACCCCCTTTAAATTGGTCTATGGTCTAGAATCAGCTGTACCCATGGAATATTTGGTTCCTAGTCTGAAAATCATAGCCTTTACAGATATGGATGACACTGGCTCTGTGCAAGAGAGGCTTGCACAGTTGGTCAAACTCAAAGAAGACAGATTTATCGCGAGATTTCACCAGCAGGTTCGGAAATAAAGAGAAAAGGCCTACCATGACAGACACATCAAGAAGAAATCTTTCAAGCAAGGAGATATGGTATTGGTATATGACAGTAGGTTCATAAGGCATCCAGGGAAGTTCAAGATGCATTGGCTTGGGCCATATGAGGTTGCCTATGTTACAAGAGGAGGAGTTGCAAAGTTGAAGACTTTGACTGGAGAATGGAAGGAAGGTTTGGTGAACGGAAGCCAGTTGAAATTGTATTATAACAACCAGTTGCCTCGCATCTCTCAGTAAAAGCATAAGGAAAAGGGTCTAGGTACCAGGTGCAGTTGAAACTTGGTACCAGACACTAAAAAGACAGTCTGCACATAGAAGGGAGGGACAGAGTAGAAATCACAGGCTGCCCTGCATAGTCTGAAGTCGAAATGAAACAGAAAGTTCAGACCTGAAGTGCCTCGGGACAAGTCACAGGTGAGTATTGGGGCCCTGTTGGCCCTTAGTTATGGAAGCAAGTGAAGATTAAGGGAGAAAAGGCAAAATGTGAACTGTGTGGAAGACACGGTGACTGATACTGGGTCGAAGTGAGCAAAAGAGAAGAAACGACGGAGCGAAGTAAGAGAAAGCAAGTCGTTGGACTAGGAGATTGAGGATGACAGATCAGAAAGGAAGAGGGATCATGGAAAACTCAGCAAGCAAAAGAAGATGTCAACAGATGATTTGGAGCACCACGTGTAAAGGAAAGAAAGACAGGCTGGAAAAGCCCTGAAAATGTGCGTCAAGTTAACCTAGGGCTTTAGCATTTAAGGTTTTGGAAACCTAGGGTTCGGCCTAAGGTTGCTGGTGAACTATTGTAATGTATAAATAAAGGTCAAGAGGACCTGGTATGGGCTAGAGTAAGAGAGATAGAAGAGACTGTGCGATGAGAAGATATTTCTATTGAGAGAGAACTATTGTATTGTAAGAGTAGTCTATATTGTAAGATCTTTAGTTGGGTGAGAAGATCAACCCTGCAGTTGGGTGCACAGGGAGGGGAGAGAAAGAGAGAGAATAAGAGAAGATCTGCTAGCTAAGAGCCAAGATAAGAACGGTATGCTTCCATATTAATATATCATAAGCACAACTCTGTGGGCGTATCCCTAGGGAGAGGGTGAACCACGTATATCTTTTGTTATGTGTGATTGATGTTGTGTTCTATATCAATTGATATGTTGGTATTGAGATATTGTTTTAGATATGAAATACAACTTGCACAGTAGGTTTAAGGAAGATAAAGAATAACTAGGAGACTCTGTGTTGTTGTTGTGAATCCACTCTGCATTTCCTCTGGTTGTAGACACATGTGTCCTGCAACCCTCTATAGCTACTTCCAGTGAGACTGCATCTTCTTCGCAAGTGTTGCCAAAAGGGTCAGTAGTTAGGGCTTATTGGTGCGTTGTTAGAGTTGAACCCTGGGTCTTCCCCTGTGTCAACAGTCTCCATTGTGTTGAGTTCCCGGGGGAGAGGGAAAAGCGTTTGTTGAATTTGCATCTTGATGAGTTGCTTGCCTTGTTGGAAAAGTTGGGCTACTTAGCTTTTTGAAGGTTGTCACGAACATGTGGCTGGAAGGGTTAGACATTTTTTTCCATTCTCACTACATGAGATGCCTGTGCGCAGAAGGAATCTTTGTGCTTTGTTGTAACCTTGTCGACCTGCTTCTGTTGGATAGAAGGTGATTTGGGCGAGGCTATAGTAGCTGCAGTGTCCTTTTGTTCCCCTTTTGAACATATTATGAAGAAGCTGAATTTTGCAGTATCAGATACTACCTTGCGACACTGTTTAGGTGGAACAATAGTTGGAACTACCTCTAGTATTTTGTAGAGATGACCCCCCAAAGTAACAATGACACTATGGGGTTGAGACTCATAAACAACATGGCATCTCCACATATATGGTTGGCCAAAGAGGACATCACAGACATACAGTGGGGAAACATCACATAATACCTCATCCTTGAAGGGTTGGATGTCGTATGATAATCGACACTGTTGGCTGACACGAATATCTCGTCCTTGGCGAAGCCACCCAATGTTGTATGGTTGTGGGTGTGGTGTTGTCGACAATCCCAATTCTTTGACGACCTCTGCTAAGATGAGTTTCTTTTGGCTTACTCTATCAATAGTAAAATGTAGCGAGGTCCCCTTCACCCACATATGTGAATGAAAAATGTGCTCCCCCTCTTCAGGATCTGTTGGTTCTTCTGGTTGAATTGCTGCAGTCGCGACAATAGCAGTGGGGTCTGCGTCAATGATATGTCTTTTACCAGTATTTTCAGAATCAGATTCCAAATCAAAGTTCAGCTCCTTGTCTTTGATATCGGCCACGAATGACTATTTTGAGCGACATTCATCGGTGTTGTGCTAGGGGATTTTTTCGAAATCGCATCATTTTCCAATGTCCTTCTTTGTCCTCCTATGACTCTTCTTTTCCTGTGGCTTGGACTAGTTTTCGGGAGACTGTTTGTTAGGGTCGTCTTTTTCATACTTTGGTTTTTGCGGATTTGTATACCTAAACTCTCGTTTGTTCTGGTGCTTAAATTTCTGCTCGATTTTAACAACATATCAATAAGCAGCACCAAGTGAAGAGATGTCCAGAAAATCCATTTTAGTTTGGATGTATCTGTGTAGAGCCCCACGGTATTTCAGAACCAAATGTCGTTTGGATTCTTTGATACCCATCTTGGTGCACAACGTATGGAAGGTATTGGTGAACTCGAACTACTTGGCCCCTCTCTTACCGCAGTGTGGTTCATCTCATGTATTGGTCCTCATAGTTGCCAATAGGGTAATATTGTTCCTTTACCTCATCCACAAAAAAATCCCAAGTGGGATCGGCCCCATATATTCTAGACTCCTTTGTGGAACTTTTCTCCCAGTAAGTTTCCCACCAATGTTTGACATGAGGGAGAGCTTTAAGGAGTGCGAAGGTGATCTTTTCTCTGTCGGAAAAATTGTAAACAGAGAAATAACCTTCTAGCAGGTTTAACCATTTGTTTGGGGCTTCTGCATCTATCTGTCCTTCAAATACAGGAATATAAAAATTAACTTGTACCTTGAAAGGAGAGGTGCCTTCAAAGTGGTCGCTTGATGAAGTTGCGCCTGATGCTATCGACAGGCGTTGAAGGATGTGGGAAAAATACTCCATCATTTCGTCCCTCTGTTGCGTGAGAGCTTGCTCAAGCAACAGATTGATAGGATTGTCTACTCTGTCATTTTTATTTTCTTCTGCCATTGAGGGTTTCTTGGGTGTGCGAGAGCGATTGTCCTCAAGAGAGACAAGCTCGAGACCCAAATTTCTATACTTGGACCTCATCGGGGACATGCACTAAAAAACGATCAAGACCAACCTGCTCTGATACCACTGATCCGAATTATTTTCGGCATGAAATGAGAGCGGAGATATAATAAATAAATGCACAGAGATATCGCAAATACCCAATAATATAACAGAAATGTATCAGATATGCAACCATAAACATAGATATGCAGTAATACATGATTTCTATTAATGAAAGAAATGTATAGAGACTGTAAAAATACAGAGTGAAAGACTCGCTAGAATGGTGGTAGCTTATCTCTGAGAAGAGATGTGTTGGTTGCGCTCATTCGCAAGAAGATGATTACAATGAGGCTCTGGAGGAATTTTTTACAATAAACAAGAATGTCAAAAACCTAATCGTAGGAGATGAAGCGCGAAAAGTCTTGTGGGCCCCGTTTGGGTAAGTTAGTACATCAACTTCCAAAGGTCGTAACTTTTGCATACGATCTTCGTTTTAGGTGCATGATAGCCCGTTTGAAAGGTATGGTCGAGGAGATTCATTTTGGGGGCTCAATCATGACCTCGGCTATCATTGAAAAGATCGATCTCGAAAAAACTTCATTTAGGCCCTCAAAATGGCCCTGGAGGTTAAAAACTGCTAAAAATAGTAAATTACCAAAATTGCCAGAAAATTGTTTTGAGCCAGTTAAAAAGGTGGGTGCCCACCGATATCCACCTGGATAAGGAGGGGAGTAGGTGCTTCCTTGTCATTTGTAGCTGACTAAATAGGGGGTTGTAACCTCCTACCAGTTGAAGTTGTTGAATAAGGGTGTGGGTGCATCCTGGTCAGTGGGTGTTGATCTAAAGAGGAAGAACATCTTCCTTCTATTGTAACTTCTAAAACAGAATTTTGCAGTTAATAGAAAAGTTTTTGTGGTTTTCCCAATTGGGTTCCACAATAAAATACTGTGTTAAATTTTTTTTTTCATTAACGAAAGTAAAATTTGATAAAATTATTGTGTCACTGATTCACTCCCCCCTCTCAGTGACAGGATTTGATCCTTCAATTGGTATCAGAGCAGGTATCTTCACTAACAGTTTAAATCACTTGAAGAGGAATATACATCAGAATGGATCAGTAGTTGAAGATGTCATTAAAAGTCCCCCTATTTGATAGTGAAGACTGTGTTTTCTGGAGTGTTAGAATGAAAATCTATATGATGTCCATTGGACTGGAAGTATGGACATTAGTTGAAAAAGGGTATGATGTTCCAAAATTCACTCCCGCAGAAGCAGAAGACAAGAAGAAATTTTGGGAACATGCAAAGGCTTTAAACACACTATAAGTTGGACTGAGTAAGAAGGTCCTTGCAAAAGTACTAAACTGTAAAAATGAAAAACAGCTCTGGGATAAATTGGAAACTATATATGTAGGAGATTCCAAGGTAAAGAGGGCCAAACTTCAGACTCTCAAAGTACAATATGAAGGTCTAAAAATGAAGGATGAAGAAAATATCTCAGAGTACTTTGAAAGAGTTAATAATATTGTTAATGAAATCAGAGGTTTGGGAGTAGAAGTGTCAGATAATGATTTAGTTGAAAAGATACTAAGAACACTACCTATGTTGTATAATCCTAAAGTGTCCACTCTTGAAGATTGAGAGAATCTAGATCAACTAACCATGGATGAATTTTATGGAATCCTCACAACCTATGAGTTAAGATTAGGTCATGAAAACAAAAAATCAGAAGCAAAAACCTCAATCCAACAATCATGAAGAATCTAATGTAGAAGAAGCCAATTTTATTAAAAAACTTCAGAAAGGATCAGGGAGGTACAAAGGCAAGCTGCCTTTCAAATGTTTTAATTGTGGCAAGGTTGGCCACTTTGCAGCCAAGTGTCCCTATCCCAAGAAGGACCCTGAAGATGAAGAAGACACAAATAAACAATACAAGAAGAAGGGAAAACCCAACTACAAGAAAAAGTATTACAAAGGGAAAAAGATTTTTTACTCAAAAGAAGAAAACAATAGTTCATCGGAGTCTAGTGACAGTGATGATGATCAAGTCTTGTTTCTAGGTATTGAAGAGTCTAATGAGATAGAATAAATTAAGCATGAGGAAGAATCAGAAGATGAAGCAGAGGTTAATATGGAAGAATAAATTCTCAGTGCCTTGGATGAATTAAGAAGATACAAAAACAGATATAACAACTGAAAAGTTTTGTAGTTGAACAAAAGGAAAAACATGAACAGAAAGAAAAAGAGATAGAGAAACTCATGGGAAACCTGAAAAACCAATTCCTAGAAGAAAATAGGATGGAAGAAAGTCTGGAAAAGTCTCTTAAAGAGAAAAAAAAATAACCTGTAAAAGAATGGAGGAAAAATTAGTTCACCTAAGAAAATAACTTGATGCAAAACTTATTCAAACAAGATATGAAAATAGTTCTAAAATATTAGATAAGATTATTACCACACAAAGGGATTCAAGTAACAAAAATGGAGTAGGTTATTCTCAAAAGGAAAACCAAGTTAACTCAAAATCTTATGCAGGTGCTCTCCTTAGTACATTCAAGAAGAAAGATGAAGAAAAGACAAGTAATGATCAGAACTCCAAAGGATTACTTCCACCCATCAAGAAGGAATATAAGACAACACCAAAGAAGGTTTATCAAAACAGGTATCCTCAGATTTTCTTTGGTTATTTCTTTGCATGCACTAATTTCGGACACAAAGCTATGAATTGTAGAGCATATGGAAGGAGAAACTTGAGGGTTATGAACTATAACCTTAAAGATAACCAAACAGTAGATCAAGTTAAAAGCAGAAATTATAACTCCTTTTCACCTCTACAAGAAGGGAACTTAGAATGCTTTAGATGTCATAATAATGGACATAAAGAAAGTAATTAGAGAGCAAAAGAATCTTTGGAAAGAAAAAACATCAAAAGAAGAATGTCTTATTGCCTTAAAAGCCCAAGATAAAGAAGATCTATGGTATGTTGACAGTGGTTTCTCAAAACATATGACAGGAAACAAGGACAAGTTTTTGAACTTAAAGAAACAAAAGGGTAAAGTTACATTTGGTGGCAATGTTTCAGGTAACATACTTGGGAAAGGCACTATGAGTTTGGGAAAAGACAAAACCAAGGATGTGTTGCTTGTTGAAAAACTGAAACCTAGCTTATTAAGTGTTAGCCAAACCTGTGATCAGGGGCACATTTGCATCTTTGATTCCCAGAAATTTGAGATTAGAAGAGAGGACTCAGGAAAATTGGTTGGTACTGCTCCTAGAACTCCTGAGAATGTATATGTACTAAATACAAAATTGAATGAGGAGTTTCATATAAATTTAGTAGATGAAAGTTGGTTATGGCATAGAAGGTTGGGGCACATTAACTTTGACAATTTAGTGAAAGTCATCAATATTGGGGCAATAAGAAACTTACTAAAGATCACAAAGCCCTCAAATCCTATGTGCAGACATTTTCAACTAGGGAAGAAAACTACAATAAGGTTCAAAACAAAAGAATACTCAACCTCAAAACCTTTAGAGCTTGTTCACACCGACCTCTGTGGACCTACAAGGACCAAGAGTTTGCAAGGAGAGTCCTACTTTATGTTGTTCATTGATGATTTTACTAGAATGGATTGGGTATGTTTTGTCAAGGAAAAATCAGAAGAACTTAACAAATTCAAAGTTTTTAAGACCCTTGTCGAAAATGAAACAGAGACAAAAATCAAATGTCTTAGATCAGAAAATGGTGGTGAGTTCACCTCAAAAGAGTTTGACCTCTTCTGCGAAACTCATGGAATAAAAAGACAATTCTCTGCTGCCCGAACACCTCAACAAAATGGGGTTGCTGAGAGAAGGAATAGAACAGTCCAGGAGGTTGCAAGGACTATGCTCAATGAAGCAAGATTATCTTATGGATATTGGAGGGAAGATGTAAGCACAACAGTATACATATTTAACAGAGGTTAGCTTAGGATTAACAGTAATAAGACTCCTTATGAACTATGGTTTGGGAGAGATCCTTAGGTAAAATACTTCAAGGTCTTTGGAAGCAAGTGTTACATCAAAAGGCTTGATGAGAATCTTGGAAAATTTGATGCCAGATCTGATGAAGGTATCTTTCTTGGATATGATTCTACCAAGAAAGCATACAGATGCTACAATATTAGATTACATAAGATTGTTGATATTGCAGATGTTAAGGTGGATGATTTAAAAACAATAAGGATGAAACATCAAGAGACCATACTTGACAATGAAGATGAAGATGATGATGAGTCAGTCGGTACACAAGCAGAAGAAGTAGAAGAGAATAAAGAAGAAAAGGAAGATATACAAGAGGATGATATGGATACAAGTGAAGACGAGGAAGATATTCGATAAGAAGAGATAAGAGAAGAATCCCCAAGAAGAGACACAAAGACACCCTCAAGAATAACTCAAAAGAAACATCCTGAAGAACTGATTATTGGAAATAAAAGTGATGGAGTGCAGACAAGAAGACAATTGTTGTATCAGATAGAAATAGCTCTTTTGTCACATATTGAGCCCAACTCAATCAAAGAGGTATGCAAAGATGAGAATTGGGTCAATGATATGAATGAATAATTGGACTAGATTGAAAAAAATCAAACTTGGGAACTAGTTCCAAGACCAAAAAATAAGAATGTCATTGGAACTAAATGGGTGTATAAAAACAAAGTGAATGAGAATGGGCAAGTAATCAGGCACAAAACCAGATTGGTATGTGAAGGGTATGCTCAGGTTGAAGGGGTAGACTTTGAAGAAACCTTTGCACATGTGGCCAGATTAGAGGCAATTAGGATGTTCTTAGCCTTTGCCAGCTACAAAAAAATTAAAGTATACCAGATGGATGTCAAGTCAGCATTTCTCAATGGAAACTTAGAAGAGGAAGTCTATATTGAGAAACCATAAGGATTTCAATTAACTAACAAAGGAGACTATGTTTGTAAACTAAAAAAATCACTCTATGGGCTAAAACAAGCACCCAAAGCATGGTATGAAAGGCTACATTCCTATTTACAAGTACAAGGCCTCAAAAAAGGATCAGCAGACATCAATGTTTATTGTAAAATTGTTGGTGATAGCATGATTAATGTGGAAGTATATGTTGATGATATTATATTTGGGAGTGATTGATCCAGATTTTATGAGCAGAACGAAATGAGTACAAATTATTACCAGATTCTTAACACAGAATAACAGAGATACAGTAAAACTAGTTTTCTATTCAATAAGGAAATAAGCCGAAACTGTAAAATGCAGCGGAAAACAAGCTTGTTGGAATGGTGGCGGCTTATCTCTGAGAAGAGATGTGACGAAAGATCTCATTCGCAAGAAGATGATTACAATGAGGCTCTCAAGGCCATTTTACCATAAACAGGAGTTTCAAAAACCCTAAACATCCAAAAACCTAACCCTAGGAGATGAAGCGTGAAAAGTCATGTGGGCCCCGTTTGGGTAAATCAGTACATCAAATTCGTGGGGTCGTAACTTTTGCAAACGATCTTCGTTTTGGGCGTATGATAGCCCATTGGAAAGATATATCCAAGGACTACAACAGTTGCACAAAATTTTGTGATTGCAACATACCCCAAAAAACGTCGTTTAGGGCCTCAAAACGGCTCCGGAAGTTCAGGACCTGAAAAGTGCTAAAAATAGTAAATTATCAAAATTGCTAGAAAGTTGTTTTGAGCCAGCTGGAAAAGGTGGGTGGCCACTGATATATACTTGGATCAATCCTCCCTCCTCAGGAAGCAATGGTCTCCATTGCTTTTAGTTCCCCCATGAGATGAGGAAATTTCTGTTGAATTTGGCCCCGGTGAGCCACTTGCCTTGGTGCAGGAGTTGCCCTCCTTTGACGACTCGATAAAGATGGATTCTTTGTTGTCGAGTGCCCTTGATCCGTGTTTCCACAATATGATCACTGGATGCATGTTGTATGTAGTCGGGGTTGATCTCTGTTGGTGTCAGTTTTCCTACTACGTCTGAGGTGTCCAATAATGGTGGGAAATAAGGCCGAAGGAGGTCCACATTGAACACTGGGTGCAGGACAAGGAAAGGAGGAATGTTGAGCTCAAAATCATTATTCCCCACAGCCTTGGTGATGGTGTACAAACCATAATGGATTGGGAAAAGCTTCTAATGGGGTCCCACAAGGCGTTCTTTCTATAAGTGCAACCAAACTTTATCGCCCACCTGAAACTTATGTGGCACCTGATGTTGATCATGGCGCTGCTTGTACTTGTCATTGAACTTATGTAGGATATCCTGAACCTATTAGTGGATGTGTTGGATCCTCTCAATGAACTAGGTGGCTTTGTCAGCTTCAGTTGGAGCAGGAGAGGAGCCAGTCGAGGTGACCACAAGGGGAAGTGCAACATCTATGGGACCCAATGGTTGAAATCCCAACCCCACCTGAAAGGGGTTGTGTCCGGTTGAGCTATGCAGGGATCGGTTGTAGCTATGTTGGACATAGGGAAGACTCTCATCCCATGTGTGAGGGTGCTTGGAATTATACATGTGCAGGATATGCATGATCATTTGATTTATGACCTCATTTTGGCCATCGATCTGGGGGTGGAAGGTCATGGATTTGGTGAGCTTGGTGTCCAACAGTGACCAGAGGCTCGACCAGAATGTGCTGAGAAATCGATTGTCCTGATCTGAGACAATGGATTATAGGATTCAAAAATGTACCCAGACTCGTTCAAAGAAGATCTTGGCAGTGGCTTCTGTTGTGATGCTCTTCTTGCAGGCAACCAGAATCGCCATCTTAGAAAAGAGATCAACAACCACAACACAGTCATTTCCCCTCTTGGTGGACGGGAGGCCCGAAATGTAGTCCATTGAGATGTATTCCCATGGACTATAGGGAGTAGGAAGAGGAGTGTACATGCCCTATTTATTAGTGGTTGGTTTGGCAATAGCGCAGGAAGTGCAAGACCTGATATACTTGCTGACCTCCTGTCAAAGTTTCGGCCAGTAGAAATATTTTTGTAGCATCGCCACTGTCTTTTCGACGCTGAAGTGTCCTGCCACCCCACTGTAGTGGGATTCCTAGATCAACTTCACTCACTCGCTTGATGCAACAAAGATATGGCCCAGACGACACAACAACCCATCTTGAAGATGGAAATTATCGACAACTGCCTTTGCACCCAACATTTGGTAGGTGGTGGTGAAGTTCAGGTCTGTCTCATAGAGTTGGGGGCATCTAGAGGTCTCATGGATGTAAGAGTCTAGCACTGTGGTGAGTGTCGTGACTGGTGGTTTGCTGAGGCAATCAACGATGCGGTTGGTGCTTCCTGTTTTATACTTGATGTTGAGGTGGAATTGCTGCAAGTATGTGGACCACTTTTGATGGCGGTCATTCTGCAATTTTCCTTGTGTCTGCATTAACTGCAGTGGATTATGATCAGTGTGAATGACTGTCTCCCTCCCAAGAATGTAATGTATCCACTGGCGGTAGGCTTGCACAATGGAGTACATTTCTTTGTCATAAGTAGGG
>SNQJ01S0038833.1:28926-41561 GCA_010110895.2 Picea sitchensis | reverse complement strand
ATATATAATTTGCACATTTTTGGGTGGGATTCACAGGCTCCTTGGTTCCTAACGCCCTAATGCCCATATTAATGAATTATAACCACTCCAACCACTTGGAGATGGTATAAATTGAGCACAACCCATGAGGAGAGAGGAATTGAATACTAAAGAAAATTCATGTTGGTTATTTCTCCCCTTGTCTACAAGCCCTAATATTCTCGTTGTTGTTTTTTTCCTTAGACCTGGAAACCCTCATTTCCATCCTTTTCCATGCATATCCTTATTTGACCAAGAAATCTCCCTTGATCTTCTTTGGGTATGTATGTGCATTGGAATTAGAGGTTCATCATATATTTAGTAGCATAGGTGGAGGAACTTGAGGTCCATTCAAGGAGAAGTGTTGTAGCATGTGCAGGTGATAACTACCCCTAAAATATTTTTCCAATCAATAAAGATACTCTTTCCTTCGAAATTATGGTATCCTTTGTATATGTTCATTATATTTGAATATCTCTTTTAGAATACTAGTTGCTATAATTTTTTTTGTCTTTGATCAAATTCATAGAAGTTAGTTATGAGATAATTGTTGTTCTTTGTATTCTTTCACTTGAAATTTTTGCAGGTTGACAAAGGAGCAACTTGGAAGGAGCGCGAAAGTTTTCATCCTTGAGATCTTCACCAATCGTTGGACACCAAGTAAGTCTTCATTCCTTCTTTATCAATAGTTAGTTATTTGATCAAGTTAGTTACAGATTTTTGTTTGCTTTCTTTGGAAGTTGTTTGATCTTTAAAGGGTCAACGATCTATTGTGGCTTTGACCCATAGCCATATGGATTTTTCCCGTAACAGAACTGGTGACCATATCAGAGACTCTCCTTTGTGGGTCAGTCTCTAGGTGTTTGCTTTGTTTTTCTTTGTTTATGACTTTTTATATTGCTTAGCTGAGTAGTTTAAGATTTTCTAAGTCTCTTTGTGATTTATCGGGCCTGTTGGCCTTCAAATTCAGTTCATTTTGAAAAAAATTAAGTTATATATGTGCTTTTGTGTGCCAAAATTCGTGTATGTATGCATTTCTTCTTTAAGACAATCGCATACATATGTGCTTTGCCTTATAGACAGTCATGTACATCTCCAAAGAAAATGTTTTCTCAATATTTTATGCTTTTCTAGGGTTATGGGCTTACTTCTTGGGATCTTTGTGGGGACATATGACTCTTCTGTCTCTACAATTAGTTGCATAAGTTTGATAAGTTAGATTTTACTATAAAGAAAAGCGAAAAAGACATGATTTCTTTGCTTTATGTTTCAAGTTTGTAGAAGTGGTTTGAGAGTTGTTTTGTCATGTATTTTCTATTTGGAACAATTTTGTTAACTTTTCTTACAATTTTGGTAAGTCTGGGTGGTCCTCTTTGCTTATCATTTTGGTTTTTTCTTGTTTATCTTTGAAAAGAAAAATCAGTTTAGTTTTTAATTCTCTTTTGCATTATAACAAGAAAACTAAACAGTATAGAAGGTGTGCTTTGTGCTTCTCTTTTTCAATCTTTACCTTTGTTTTTCGATGAAAATAATTTTTTTTTCTAAAACATACTTTCTTTTCTTTGTGAATATTGATTTAAAAATTTTCTTGAAAATTTTGATTTTTGCTAGTGGTAGTTACAAGTTTCGTTGAAAAGGAAAGTGTAGTTTTTCTTGTTTTCAGAGAGTTGCATTTCATTCAAAAAATCACATTAGTATTACATTGCATCTAAAAGAAAATTTGCATTTCTTGCATTGGCGTTGAAAGAATAAAGAGTTTTCATTTCTTTGAAGCATTACTTAACATTATTTACATTGAAGAATAAGCTTATTTGATAACAGTGTTCTTAAAGGTGTTTTATTTTTCTATTGAGTCTCTAAACACCACTTAGTTTAACGTTCGTAACCTTTTTAGTAAACAACACCCACTAAAATTAATGCATAACTTAAAAACAATTATAATTTTTTTGTAGGGTATACAAACTAGTCTAGGTTTAGGGCCTTGGACTAGGATTGGAGAGATAACTCTCCAANGAATCCTAAAGAAAATTCATGTTGGTTATTTCTCCCCTTGTCTACGAGCCCTAATATTCTCGTTGTTGTTTTTTTCCTTAGACCTGGAAACCCTCATTTCCATCCTTTTCCATGCATCTCCATATTTGACCAAGAAATCTCCCTTGATCTTCTTTGGGTCTGTAGGTGCATTGGAATTAGAGGTTCATCATATATTTAGTAGCATTGGTGGAGGAACTTGAAGTCCATTCGAGGAGAAGTGTTGTAGCATGTGCAGGTGATAACTACCCCTAAAATATTTTCCCAATCAATAAAATACTCTTTCCTTCGAAATTATGGTATCCTTTGCATATGTTCATTATATTTGAATATCTCTTTTAGAATACTAGTTGCTATAATTATTTTTGTCTTTGATCAAATTCGTAGAAGTTAGTTATGAGATAATTGTTGTTCTTTGTATTCTTTCACTTGAAATTTTTGCAGGTTGACAAAGGAGCAACTTGGAAGGAGCGCGAAAGTTTTCATCCTTGAGATCTTCACCAATCGTTGGACACCAAGTAAGTCTGCATTCCTTCTTTATCAATAGTTAGTTATTTCATCAAGTTAGTTACAGATTTTTGTTTGCTTTCTTTGGAAGTTGTTTGATATTTAAAGGGTCAGCGATCTATTGTGGCTTTGACCCATAGCCATATGGATTTTTCCCGTAACAGAACTGGTGACCATATCGGGGACTCTCCTTTGTGGATCAGTCTTTAGGTGTTTGCTTTGTTTTTCTTTGTTTATGAATTTTTATATTTCTTAGCTGAGTAGTTTGAGATTTTCTAAGTCTCTTTGTGATTTATCGGGCCTATTGGCTTTCAAATTCAGTTCATTTTGAAAAAAATTAAGTTATATATGTGCTTTTGTGTGCCAAAAGTCATGTATGTATGCATTTTTTCTTTAAGACAATCGCATACATATGTGCTCTGCCTTATAGACAGTCATGTACATATCCAAAGAAAATGTTTTCTCAATATTTTATGCTTTTCTAGGGTTATGGGCTTACTTCTTGGGATCTTTGTGGGGACATATGACTCTTCTCTCTCTACAATTAGTTGCATAAGTTTGATAAATTAGATTTTACTATAAAGAAAAGCAAAAAAGACATGATTTCTTTGATTTATGTTTCAAGTTTGTAGAAGTGGTTTGAGAGTTGTTTTGTCATGTCTTTTCTATTTGGAACAATTTTGTTAACTTTTCTTACAATTTTGGTAAGTCTGGGTGGTCCTCTTTGCTTATCATTTTGGTTTTTTCTTGTTTAGCTTTGAAAAGAAAAATCAGTTTAGTTTTTAATTCTCTTTTGCATTATAACAAGAAAACTAAACAGTATAGAAGGTGTGCTTTGTGCTTCTCTTTTTCAATCTTTACCTTTGTTTTTCGATGAAAAGAAATTTTTTTTCTAAAACATACTTTCTTTTCTTTGTGAATATTGATTTAAAAATTTTCTTGAAAATTTTGATTTTTGCTAGTGGTAGTTACAAGTTTCGTTGAAAAGGAAAGTGTAGTTTTTCTTGTTTTCAGAGAGTTGCATTTCATTCAAAAAATCACATTAGTATTACATTGCATCTAAAAGAAAATTTGCATTTCTTGCATTGGCGTTGAAAGAATAAAGAGTTTTCATTTCTTTGAAGCGTTACTTAACATTGTTTTCATTGAAGAATAAGCTTATTTGATAACAGTGTTCTTAAAGGTGTTTTATTTTTCTATTGAGTCTCTAAACACCACTTAGTTTAATGTTCGTAACCTTTTTAGTAAACAACACCCACTAAAATTAATGCATAACTTAAAAACAATTATAATTTTTTTGTAGGGTATACAAACTAGTCTAGGTTTAGGGCCTTGGACTAGGATTGGAGAGATAACTCTCCAAATCCATTAAAACAAACATAGGAGTATGAGATAGGGAGAGTCAACATCGAATTTTCATATAAGTATAGTCGGTAGCCTCCTCTAACATAGGAGTTAAACACAAGGTTGTGTGAGGAATATTCAAGGAGATAACCCCTCTAAGGCTTGACCAAGTGTAGTGGAGAGATCGTATACAAGGATTTCGCTAGTACCCATACCTTCCTGAGAGGCGATGCTTTTAGAGCTTCGGGCTTCGTTACCATGTCCATATGTTTGATCCCAACTATCGACTATACCCCCTGGACTTTGACTGCGAGTTGGTATCCTTAGTAGATTTTCCTAGGTATCTCAAAGGTAACTGCGGTAGGTTTCCAATGGTACTTGGGGTAGATGTTGTATCACTCTATCAATACCCCTAGAGGATTCCCCACGAAGTGAGGATTAGTTGCACCAGGTAGGGTTGGTTAGTATAGGTCGAGGCAACTACCTCCCACTCCTTCTTTCTTCGGTCATGAGACTTAATCAACCTGTGTCATTGTCCAAAAGGGCCTTTACCTAACTTATTCGCTATGGTGGTATTGGGACCTAATCCACCCAAGCAGGAGTATTGAGGAAGTTGTTTGTTTATGTTGCTTCCCTAGGCATTTTTATAGTGATGTGCTCTTTATGCGTAGATGAATATAACAGGTTCATTGGTATCCACCTTGAATTGTTGATCTAAAATGGCTAATCAACCACTTTTTCGATCACAGAGAGTTCAGGGCCTTATGCCTATAAGAGTGAATTCTCCATCGCATCCTCTAAGGCTTCGACTTGATCAAGCTGACACTTTTGTACTGACTGGTCCTATTGACATTCTCAAGATTCAAATAGCAAAGTCAAATGCCTTTGCACCAGAGGTTATGCATATATCGAATATTGAAACCAAAATTGGATCAGGCAATCCTATTTTAGTATGTCTTATGACTTCTGAGTCAAATAACACTGATGATATCCCTCTTCGATGGGTCATTGATCTAGGAGGATCCATGAATGCTCACACAAATCTAGGAGAATCAATAAAATCTCAATATTTTACGATCTTAAATGCTCTCTAAAAGGGCATCATTGTGTATATCTCAGTGATATCTTTCCAATGGCACAAAAAATTCCTCAAATGGAGTTCGTATGCAAAAGTTATGGTCAATCAAAGTTCAAGTCAAACAAGCAAAAGTCAAAGTCAAAGGAGGACAGGTGTCCTTTCCTTACAACAAGATGACATCAATAGGGTGACGTGGTAGCACAAAAGTGTGCCACATGTCACTCGGAAATGGACTTTTCAGGGGTCCATTTGTACCAATAAAAATTTGACACGTGTCATCCATACAGATGACATGGCAATCCATATGATGACATGGTAAGCAAACAAGTGGACCAGTAGCAGAATGACACGTGGCCATCGTATAGCCTATGTGGCAGACATGTGGCATAAAAATCAATAGCACAGTCAACATGACGTGGAATATCGTACGCATAGGTGGTAGGTACATTTGGCGGCACATAAGCCAATGACATGCTTCCACGTGAACCAATGAAATGCCGCCACGTGGCACCTTCCAAAAGTCCAAGTTGGGATGGATAGTAAAACAGTTGGACTTCGTGGGTATCGAGTCCCTGACCTCCAAAAGAATCTTCCCAGAATATTCCATATTCCAACGACTTCCCAACCATCTGTTAACCAACATGCCAACAACAGTTCATGTTATTACCAAATGGGTTATAATGTATTTAATATAATGTTGACATCAATTAATTGTGCAGGGTACAGTTTGGGCCACCCACGCCCTATTTATATGCACAAATCTTGAGGTCGACACACATTCTAAGGATGCACGGATCTCAAGATAGAGGTACGGTATGGGTGCTTTGGTGTGCATGCCAAAGAGGAAGCTAAGTTTATGTTTTGCATAGATTTATGTGCCATGAGGTATATTCTCCAAACATTTGCATGTTTATACTCATTTTTCCGAGAGGAGTTCAATGGTGATGTTGTTTTTGTGCTAAGAATTAATTTTTGAAAGTCTCAGTCCAAATTGTCATTAATGAGAGCCATAGTGCATCGTTTGGCTTGCAAAGAGGGTAAAATTGAGCCAAGTCAGAATATGGTCGACTTTATACACATTTTTCTCGGAATTTTGCAAGGAATTCAATGGTAAACTCTATTTTTGAGTTTGAGCAACGACATTAAAGAGAGTCAATAAAATTAACTTTGTAAGTCCATTTTGTAATGTAATTTGACATTTTGATATGAAAATAGGTTGTCTTATTATATAAAGGGGACTTGAAGATGAAGTAAACTATGTCATCAATATTGTATCACTTGAGTTATTTTATTTTCTAATGTGTTATCTCATAATTCTTCAAATTAATCATCAGTTTATGAGATTTTGGATAAGCACAACATAAAAAAATTCTGCAAATCACTTCAATATGATCAAGAATTAAATTTGAATCAGGTTAGATGCTAACATGTATATTTTAAAGGAATAAGTGGTATCTAAGGATTTTCGAAACAAGTGGTATCATAGCTAGTTTTGATGTGTATTTGAAAGTTGTTTATGTGACAAGGTCCAAGACTCAATTTGGTGAAAATTTTGAAGACTCTTGTTGAGAGGACAAAATGAGTAAAGCTCTCATGAAGTTAAGGTTGCAGAAGAAAATTAACTAACAGATTCATAAGGAGAATTTTGAATTAAGGATGCAATTGCAAACGCTCGAGGAAGAGAAGCAAAAGCTGTAAGATTGATTGATGTGTCATGAGGAATTCTGTAGTTGTATGTCATGAGTTGGAAAGTAAGTTGCAGAACAAGGATCAATTATTGGCACCATCAACATCAATCCAGGGAGATTGGCAAGTTGAGGATGTAAAGTCTTTGATGCAAGAGAAACTATCTCTTTCAAAAGGCATGATCAAGAAAGGTTATTCTTCGTATTATTATTTTCCCCATCAAGATGAAGAATGCTCAAGGATGGATCAATCAATCAGAACTTCAGATGAAGAGGTCCTTCATAAGTAGTTAGTCTTACCTTCTAGGCTAGAGAATGGTAACTTATGTAAGACATATCCAGGAAGAGATGTGCATTCTAAAGAGGGAGTGAAGACATTTCCTATTGGTAAATGGTCTACATATCCATGTGCTTCCCATGGAACTAGTAACCATGATATGGATAAATGTAGAAGAACACATTCCATGCAAGAAAAACCATCCAAGAAGGAGGCTAAATGTAAAGGTCATTTCTCAAAGTAAAGGAAAAGGGGGAATGACAAGAAGGGGTCATGGTTCCAAGATAGGAACAAGACACTCTTCTCTTACTGTGGTAAGAGTGGACATCAAATTGAGAAGTGTTGGACACTTTATCCACACTTATGTTTGAAGCAGAATTGAAAAGATGTAAAGGAACTTGCAAGAATACAAGCAACAGCCCCAGGTGAAGTTAATAGTCTTGTTGAAATACTTGAGAAATAATACTTCCTAATGGTTGGTATTAGTAGAGTGACATATGAAGACATAGAGGAATGGTTCATGGTTACTAGCTCATCTCACCACATGATAGGGATGAGATCAGTATTCCTAAATTTCTCAAAGATCGACACAGATTGCTATGTAGGATATGGAATTAACACCAGACAAGCAATAAGACAGTATGGATATATAAGATTCCATCTCGAGTCAAAAGAATTTCTGGGAATAGAGCATATGTTATATGTTCCATATTTGAATGTAAACCTACTCTCAGTTGCAAATTTTGAATATGAAGACTATGCAGTCACATTCCAAAATGGCCAAGTACTTGTGTACTCAAGGGAAGTTTCTCAAGACACAACAATAGTTCTTGGTGTTCACAAGGAGAGGTTATATAGGTTACTGGGAAGACCTGTAATATGGTCTAATGTTTTCCTAGATTCAACATTAGACTCTACATTAGATTCAATTTCATACTCATCATCAACGTCAGAGGCATTTTCAGAGATAGGAAGATGTGAGACTCCTTCTAGTATTAAGGGGAGGATGAGTCCATGAATAAACCATCCATCAAAAGATATCTCATTGCAAATATATATATTTGTAAATGTAAGATAATATGCATATGTAGATACCTCCTAATTCTATTTCTAATGTTGTATTAGAAGGCTTGTAAGCCACTCATTGTATATTATAAGAGTGAGAGGAATTTTGTAAAATTTATATATACCCACCTTATATGATGTTAAGAGTGAGAGGAATTTTGTAAGAGAGTTTCTATATATCCACCTTATATGTTGTTAAGAGTGAGAGGAATCTTGTAAATGATTTATATATAGCCACCTTACATATTGTTTGAAGTGAGAGGAATCTTGTAAAAGGGTTTCTATGTAGTCGCTTTGTTATAGGAGTGAGAGGGATCTTATAAAGATTTATAAGCCTTCCAACAACAATATAGACAATTGTATTGTCTTGTTATTAGCTAAAGGGATACATATGGATCAAATTATCTAAGTCAGCATTATTATTATGAAGTACCAAAGGCAAAGGAACATAAGGATGTAGGAAGTTGGAACAGGTAGATTGAAACAGGGAGAGAATCAAAGTAATGTAAATATTCCTAGAGCTGGTGAAGGAGAAATAATCTTCTTTGTAAAAAGATAAGAGGTATATCCTTGTGAGGATGCATGTTATAATAATCTTCAAGATATTATGTCATGTTCATATAGATGTATACTTTGAGTAGAAGCAATTCAGGCGGTACATAAAGAATTATTTTCAAGGAAGGAGTGAAGTAATGAACAAGGAATTCATTTAGAGACTCCTACAGATACATCCACAGTACAAGAACAGAGATTCCAAAAGGGAAAGGCATAGATCAACATTCGACTTGGTTTCATATTGGTCGAGATAAACTATAAAGAAGGAGATGGGAGTGGATGTTGAATACAAGATTCAGATTTGGATATTAGAGATTTAGTGAGCAGACTTTTGTTATGAAAGAATCTATGAGCCAGAACCAGAGCTATATCTATATTAGTGATAGTTCCAGAGGCCAGAGTCAGAGCCATATTTCAGAAGCAACCAAAAGTACACTGATCTAATATCTAAGATCTAAGATCCAAGATGAAGACTTAGTCCCAGAATATTCAGCAAGATGGAAGAGTGAAGAAGCTTCATCATCATTAAGTTACTTGATAAGAGAATTACAATAAGATGGAAGAGTGAAGAAGATTCATCATCATGAAGTTACTCGATAAGAGAATGATCTGAAAATAGAAGGTTGACTTGTAATGCTATGCAAGCACCCTCTACTTCATAAAAATAAACTTTACATGACCTTGCTTCATGTGTTAAAATATGCAAGATAAAATTATGTGTTAAGTTTATGTATCTTCTTGTAAATGTTCATGTGTGATGAAATGTTCTCTTAAATGGTTAAATAAGTGCTTTAAATAAAAACACAGCAACATAACTTGCAGAAAATAAACCATCAAAGTCAGAACAATCACAACATGATAAAGGAGTTCACCCCCCTCCGGGCTACATCTCCTTGAGCCTCCATCAATGGACTTGGCTCTCTGGGATTAATTTGTCAAAAGTTCTTTTAAAATCTGTTGCTCAACTCCAATGGAAAAACAGAGTGTACCATTGGGATCAGAACACATAAAAACCCCAAAAATGACTAATAAAACTCTGAAAACGGATCATGGCTCATCCGGGCATGACCTCTTCTACATGTGGCCATAAGCTTCACTGAGCTTCTCTTTGGAAAAAATCACCTGTAAAAGTCGTCAAAAGCCTCTAAAACCTGTCCCAATGTGTTCAGAGCATAACAATTAGCCAAAAATGACTATTCAGTCACAGAAAACAAACTTGGACTCACCAAAACATGTCCTCAATCAATGAGGGCTTCAAGCTCCCTAGAGCTCTCTAAAACTTCAATAGTGAAAATCCTACAAAATAAGTCTTCAAATGGCTATGAAAATAGTGCCAATGGATTCAGAACGTCCAAAAACCCCTAGCTGGGCTTTTACGACACCTCATTCGGCCAAAAAATGAGAAAGATAGGCCTCCTGCCATTCTCTTCCTTCAAGCTTGTTGGCTCTGGTTCGCCAAAACGCACCTCTGTGTGATTGAACCAAGAACACGCTCCAAAATGCGTTCTTAAACCCAGCACACGCGCACAACCACAAAACTTTCCAAACTGTAGGATGTTTAACGGAACTAAAACCCCCAACCGCCAAGGTCGTGGTCATGTGGTCTTCCATAAGACCGTGCGCTCAAACAAAAAGGGCTGAGTTTCAAGGCGGATAAAACAATGCCAAGTGTTAAAACGCGTGCACAAAAGTTGTGGCAAAGGGTCATATGAAACCGGAACTCCGTTACATATTCGCCACCTATATAACAAGTCACATGGTAATGTTTATATGACCGAGGGCTAACGGTTCAAAACAAATCCAAATTCCTGCCATAGCTCCGCGCGCTCTATGTGTAAAGTGGTGGTCATATATCAATACATGCTACCGGGGCTCATTTACATATTCGCGTGTGTATGGTCATATGTGGTCCACATATAAATGGGGGTTGGGGCTTAGCCCCAGCCCTATCTGTGCCCAAACCTTAACAACATTCAATTCAAATATAAACAAAAGCATATGTTAAATAAGTACCAACGCATGGCGTGCCGGTTGGGCGACCATTGCCAAAGCGCTCGATGGTGGAGATCCAGGGTTCGAGTTCGGTGGACTCCATAAAATTTTGAACACCACCCAAACCAATAGCAGGGTGCCACATGGCAGCCCACGACTGGGCCACGTGGCACCTCATAATTTGCCAAATACCATGCCACGTGTCACTAACAGATTCGCCCAAAATCTGCCAATAAATGAACGCCACATCACCTGCCACATCAATGGTCGTAGGTCTGCCATTCAGCTCTACCACGTCATCGTACGGACATTCCACGTCAACATCCATATGGACTGCACAGTCAGCATCCCTTTTTTTACCTATTTGACGATTCGAACAGATCACGATATCTCTCGCTCCCGACGTCCGTTTGAGACAAAATGAGTTGTGTTGGGTTCACAACGATGAGGGCTACACTCTCGTTTGTTTTGAGGCAATTCCGAGAACTTTTATTTTTGAGCTAAAATTTGACCCCTGGTCCAGATTTTGATCACACCTTCCCACTGAAAGGATTTTGGACCCACAAAAGCTTATGATTATCTGTCTGAGATTCAATACACATCTGCTTTCAAGTTCTATCAACTGATTCTACTTGAAAAGTCTTTTCGACAATCACCTGAATACTTTGACATGAATTGCACTGCAACTGGCTATGTCCCTCAACCACTGTTCTCTGGTTGCTGTTGACCCACTATTCTCTCTGTGCTTGGAAGACTGCCAACCTTCCCACTGAGAATCAAGTCCCTCTTCTGAACTCTTTAATTGTCAACACAATCATCTCTCCAATGGCTGCAAAAACTTTCCTGCGACATCTTGTCATAAGCCAAGAAAACCATCAATCTTGAAAACAAATTATACAAGACTGAAAAATGATGCCAACAAAGTCTTTTTGCTCTTCAAGCAAACTGTCGCATCTTGTACTTCATCAAAGTACATGGTGTTTTCCTGCATCTTGGTGTACTCAAAATCAACTTACAAGTCAACAAACACCATCGACTAAACACAAGTCGAAAAACATGATCGACACAACATAGTTGTCAAGACAACATCGACACAAGTCGAAACTCATTTGAAACATATCAACCTTCCCAATGACAAGTCGACAAACATGATACACAATCATGTTACAATCATGAGTATTCATGATGAACCATCACCAGGTTCACTGCTTACACATACACAAAAACAAATGCATGTGCATGACTTTTCAACTCTCCTTCCAGTACAAACATAAGTACATAAACCCCAAACATGGGGTTACATAAGAGCTGAAATGAAAAAGATAAATGGCTGTAACAAGTGAACATCATATCCATCTTTTACATCCTCCTGGCGAAGTTGTGCAACAACAAAAATGCCTTCAAACGAATTGCATTCACATGCAACTTGCATCATACAAGTTGCGATAAACTGCTGCAACTTGTCATACTCTCAACATAAATTCATACATAAGGTTGAAATATGCATCTACAACAGAAAATGCAAACCTTACTTGCTCAAGAAATCCAACCATTTCTTACCAAGCCAACTCAACGGTGACTTTTTCTGTTGAAAATCGTCCTCTTGTGAATCATCTTGACACACATCGATAACGGAATCTCCTCTTCCATTCTTGCCAATCTCTTTGTCCATATGCTTCTTGTGTTGTGGATGAGTGGTTGGATGCAATGTCCAACATTGGTCAATGAGATGACCCCTCTTCTGACAATGAGTGCAAATCTTTTGCATCCTCTTTTCACGTTGTCTTTGCTTGAAAAGTTTCCTGAAAGTGGTCAATCTTTTCCAACATTCTGAAACATGATGGTTATATAAACCACAATATGTACATGGATTCTTTATTCCATTTTTACATACAAATTTATCATGCTTAACATAATCAAAAGCAACTGAATGATAAGAAAAATTATACCTTGAACATTCACCTTTATCGCCTCTTTGAGGAGGTGAATTTGAAACAAAATTTGTTCTTGGAACTTTTTCCCTTGTCTCCTCGACTTTGGAATTTGCTCCATCTCTTCGTTCATATCCAAGACCACAATACTT